>VZSF01004751.1:436148-478801 GCA_013398295.1 Chionis minor
ATGGCCAGCGGCAGCGCCGGCTGCTCCCCCGGGCCCGGCGGCGGCTGAGGGGCCCCGGCGGCGGCGCTGGCGGCTGGTTCCGCCGCTCTGTCACCCACCGGCTGCGGCGGCGGCGGCGGCGGAGGAGGAGGAAGGGCGGGCGGCACCGCCTCAACTCCTCCCGCTGCGTCACCACGCAGCGTCCCCGCGCACACCACGGCCCCGCCCCCAACCGCCCCGGCAGAGGCGGGGCTAACGGGGGGGGGCGTGGCCAAACCGCCCCCGGGGGGGGCGGGGAAAGGGGCGGGGATTACCCCCAGGCGACGGGCGAGTGGACCAATGGCGAGGGGCGTGGCTAGAGGGAAGGCGGGAGTTAGGCTGGAAGGGGCGTGGCCGCGGCAGGGGCGGGTTACGCCCGGGGCGGGGGGGTGCCCTGGCGCCGTGGAGGCCGTGTGACCCGCGAAGCCGGCCGCGCTTCTGCTGGGAAAGAGCGAACGTAAAACTTAAAAGTTAAGTTTTAAACTTAAGTGCCCGCTCCCTCCGTACACACCGGCAATTGCCTTTGAGTCTGCAGGTAGATCAATCGCCTAAATATACACCAAAAACTAGAAATCTAGGACACGCTATAAATTATAGATGGTGATTTAGCGAATCAAACGCTTGTTTCTACCTAAATACGTAACATTATTCCAAGGAGCTTTCAAAAATAAGGGTCACCGCTTTCTGCCTGTTTACAGCAGTTGACACATTATCCATGATATCCATGGCAATTGTAATTCAGAGCGTATTCGCCTCCCAGTTTCTGTCCAGTTTCCTTGGTTAAAAGCAGCTGGAGGAGCAGTTGCTGAGCTCCGGGGTTAGAAAAGCAGTCTTTGACTGTCTGATGCGTTTCTTGCAGTTCCAAATGGAGGCAGAACTTCCTTCAGCTCCAGCATGGCCGCGGTTTCACCCTCCTGCTTCTGGTACTTTGGAGGATACGGACGACGTGTTTGTGGGCAGAATCCCACCGCGGGCGCAAGAGGTCAGCGATATCCCCACCCTCTCCCCTCCTGAAGTCCACTGCTCGAGGAGGGAGACCCTCTAGGCACTCACTGAGTCTGTAGGGACAGGAGAGGACCATTAAAAGCAGATCCGAAGGAGCAGGGAGCGGAGATGCTTCTCGGGAAGAGGGAGATGCTTCTCGGGAAGAGCTGAGCTCCTTTACAGATACTCCCTGTGCAGCGCTAGGCTGCGCCTGAGAGACAATATTATTGCTCATGGGGTTTTTCTCCAACTATTCCCACTTATCTGCAATCACCTTTTCCTCTCGGGATGCTGGCAGTGATGAAAGCGGCCGTAACCGCCAAGAGGAGCTTTACCTGAGACTTTGGCTTGTGAGAGTGGCTAGTGCTGTTCCCACTCCGGACCTGGTCCAGAGGGAAAAGTATAACCACAGCCAAACTTTATAGGTAGAAGTAATATCTTTTATTATATCAACAAATACAACTGGAAAAAGTAGACAACTGTTCAGTGTGCGAGAACCTGTCCCCAGAGAAATCAAATTGTCTCAGAGTTGCCTGTAGAAAGTACGTCTCAAAGAGAAACTCTCTTCTTACAAAGCGTCACGCTCAACGTTTGTACAGACCAGAGAGATTCCCACTTTTCATCGCCCTAGATAAAGACCTACACAATAAATTCCAATGGTATTATAAGCAGGGCGTGAGGAACAAAAAGTGTTGTAGCCAGAACGCACCAGAGCTGAGAACTGGGGAGACCAGAAGGTCCAGTCAAAGGGGAAAAATGGGAACAACCGGAGATCAGGCCAGCAATCAGTATGTTAAAAGATACATAACTAACGCCAAGACAAAGGAGGAGGGTGGTTGGAGTTCAGGCCACAGTCAAGCAGCAAGTTGATCCAGGCAACAAGGATGACCCAGGAGAAGCAGATGGAAGAGTGAAGCAGTTTGGGGAAGAAGAGACAGTGAAAGCCATAGTTAGGAGTCAAGAGAAGGAACTAAACTTAGGGCAGGGCAATCTATAGGCTCTTAGGGAATCTCTGCCAGGAAATACCAACAGCTACTGCCTGTTTGGAATCTAGGCCTGAGGTGAGATCTAGTTCCTGAGCTACCTGGGAAATGATCCACCCACCGCTAAGGAACAGCTCTTTGAATCTGAAACTAAGTTTACTTCATTAAGGAGGTCTGTGAGTTGCATCTAGGCACTGGGGGTTTAATACATTTCTAACTCTATGTGCAGAAGTAGCAAACACTGCTCTGAAATAGAAGGTTGTAAGGACAACGAGCTGTACTTTTGTAGCTGTTATAGAAATAAAAAGAAGTTTTAGCAGAATTCAGCCTTCCACTTCCACTTGGGCTGTGTGTTTTCTTTTTAATATATAGAATTTTACATATACCTGAGGAGGAGATATATAATTTGTCTCATACTATGGACTGGCAAGTTCTTCTTCCATTTCTAGCACATGAATCATCAGAAATATGATACACATTTATACTATACTCGCTAAGAAGACAGGGAAAAAAAATAGCTTCGATGCTTTCTTGGGCAGAAGTTATTGCTCAGTTCCAAGGTGTCCACATCATGAAGGAAGGCCATGGTAGCCACCGCAGCAAAATATATTTATATTGAAGGAAATGCAGGCTAGAGTAGGCAGCTGGTGCAAACTGACGAGAAGGCTGACTGATGAACCCATTGATTTTTGATAGGAGTACAAAAGTAGGATTTTGAAGCATACCAAATGAAAAACCTCAAAAATTAAGCCTGGGGTACCCTGCACCAGAGAGCTGTTAAAAGACATATAGATGTTTTTCCTCCATACTGCAGACATAAAAAAGACAGTGCTGGAGGGACTGTCCTCAGTAATTCTTAGGACTTCCTCAGTAGTCCTAAGGATCTTGGTCTACGTTTAATCTAGACATAATTTAGGTGTAAACAGAACATTTTCTCAAGTTGCTAATGTACAGATACACACAAAAAGGCAGTAATGAAAACCAGACATCTATTAAACTTACATTTAGTGGTGCCTAACCCCTCAACCTAAAAGTTGAGCAGATTTAATAGATTTTGCTCAGTTTATTCTTCTTCAACCTAGTTTTAAATGAACAGTTTTTCAGCTTCAGGATAACCCAGTAAGCGGCTGGTATCCTGAATCCCCAAGGAGGGTTTTATGCGTACTCGGTTAACACCAAGATCCTCCAGAAAAAAATGTTGGGATATTCAAGCTAATAAAATTAGTTAAATTGGCTAAAATTGAAGTTGCTGAATTTGGAACTGTTTCACTGGGAAGGCTCCCTCAGAATTTGTCAATGGATTTTAGATCACCCTCTTTAACTGTAAATGTGAAAATGGCACCATGCCTTTAAATTTATTTAGCAGCATTTGAATAGGTGATGCCTTCATTTCCAGACATCATCCAGCCAAATGCAGCTCAGACTAAGGAGAAAATAGGAAGTTATTCTCTCAGTTAATATGACTACTTACATGATTACATTCAAGATATTGCCTAAGAATTGGTCAGATTGAAGCCTGATGCTCAATTTCGTATGTTGCTGAGAGTGACCACCGATTTTAAAGAGAACTTAGGGTACACACACATCCCGCAGATGATACCCAGCACTTTGCATGCTCAAAAGCCAATTATGGAAGACAAAAAGAAAGACTGAAAAGTTAAAATAACTTGATCATAGTGTAAAAGAAATGTTATGCTATCATAATTATATACATAATGGGTGATCAGTTCAATGTCTTACATTGGGTAAGCTAAAGCATAGCAAAAATCACAGAATCACAGGGCTTGGAAGGGACCTCTGGAGATCATCTGGTCCAACCCCCCTGCCAGAGCAGGCTCACCTCGAGCAGGTTGCACAAGATGGTGTCCACGTGTATTTGGAATGTCTCCAGAGTTGGAGATTCCACCACCTCTCTGGGCAGCCTGTTCCGGTGCTCTGCCACCCTCAAAGGAAAGAAGTTCTTCCTCATGTTCAGATGGAACTTCCTATGTTCAAGTTTGTGCCCATCACCTCTTGTCCTATCACTGGGCACCACCAAAAAAAGACTGGCCCCCTCATCCCATCACCCTGCCTTTAAGTATTTATAAGTATTGATGAGATGCCCCTTTTGTCTTCCCTTCTCCGGGCTAAAAAGACCCAACACCCTCAGCCTTTCCTCATAAGAAAGATGTTCCAGTCCCCTATCATCTTTGTATCCCTTTGCTGCACCCTCTCCAGCAGGTCCCCGTCTTTCTTGAACCGGGCAGCCCAGAACTGGACACAGTGCTCCAGATGCAGACTCACCAAGGCAGAGGCTCAACCTGCTGGCCACACTCTTCTTGATGCACTCCAGGATGCCACTGGCCTTCCTGGCCACAAGGGCACATTGCTGCCTCATGGTCACCCTCTTGTCCACCAGGACTCCCAGGTCCCTCTCTGCAGAGCTTCTTTCCAGCAGGTCACCCCCAACCTGTACTGCTACATGGGGTTATTCCTCCCCAGCTGCAGGACCCTACACTTGCCCTTGTTGAACTTCATTAGGTTGCCCTCTGCCCAGCTCTCCAGCCTGTCCAGGTCATGCTGAACGGCAGCACAACCTTCTGGTGTGTCAGCCACCCCTCACGGTTTTATGTCATCGGCAAACTTGTTGATGGTATGCTCTTTGCTCTTTGTGGATTTCTTACTTAATTGATCTCTAATTTACTTAATCTCTAAGTTACTTAATTGATCTCTTACTTGATCCTCCTTAACCAAGGGAAAGTCTTCCTTCCTCCAGACTTTCTCTGTTACCCCTGAAGTCTGGGACTCCTGAGGGCTGGCCTGAGCAGTGAAGACAGAAGCAAAGGAGGTGTTCAGTAACTCGGCCTTCTTGGCATCATCTGTCACCACGGCACCTGTCTCATTTAACAGCGGGCCCACACTTTCTCTAGTTTTCCATTTGCTTACAGTGTTCTTGAAGGAACCCTTCCTGTTGACCTTGACATCCCTTGCCAGATTTAATTCCAGGGAGGCCTTGGCTTTCCTCATTTCAACCCTGCATACTCTGATGGCATCCTTGTAATCTTCCCAAGTGGTCAGTCCCTTCTTCCACAAACTGTAACCTTCCACTTGAGCTTTTTCCATTCACCTTTACTGAGTCTTTCATGTCCCACTGTGAGGATTCAAAACACTCCTCAAAGCAAAACAAAACAACAACACAAAAAAAACCCCACCACATTGCAGCTTAAACTTGGTTAGGAACGAGCNCTCTGTTACCCCTGAAGTCTGGGACTCCTGAGGGCTGGCCTGAGCAGTGAAGACAGAAGCAAAGGAGGTGTTCAGTAACTCGGCCTTCTTGGCATCATCTGTCACCACGGCACCTGTCTCATTTAACAGCGGGCCCACACTTTCTCTAGTTTTCCATTTGCTTACAGTGTTCTTGAAGGAACCCTTCCTGTTGACCTTGACATCCCTTGCCAGATTTAATTCCAGGGAGGCCTTGGCTTTCCTCATTTCAACCCTGCATACTCTGATGGCATCCTTGTAATCTTCCCAAGTGGTCAGTCCCTTCTTCCACAAACTGTAACCTTCCACTTGAGCTTTTTCCATTCACCTTTACTGAGTCTTTCATGTCCCACTGTGAGGATTCAAAACACTCCTCAAAGCAAAACAAAACAACAACACAAAAAAAACCCCACCACATTGCAGCTTAAACTTGGTTAGGAACGAGCTAAAAGGAAATATTCAAGGATATATGGCTGCATATGAAAGTCAAAGCTCACCTGCTATGCAGATATGAACGAGACCAAGGACATCTGCTCCGTGCTGTCTATCCACAGCTCATTTGGCTCATTCTTCAAGTAGGTATTTATTGGTAGAACTCCTAAACTCCTGCCAGGGTCAATCTTGTTACAGAGTTGAAGAATCAAAAAACAAACCAACCAACTAAACAACAATGAAACAAAACAAAACAAAACAAAAAAAAACCCAACCAACCCTACAACAACAAAAAAAGCCTCACTTTCATCATGTCTGTCTTGAGCTGAGAAATTCGTATTTGATTCAATCACCCTCTGAAAGGTGTTCCACTAGAGTGGGTGGATCAAAAGACTGAAAACTCACTACTTCTCTTTATGGTGTGTTCAATATTTAATTACCATGGGCATTAAAAATCATGCCTTATTTCTGATTCGAATTTTACTGCCTTCGGCTTCTAACTATGGATCTTGTTCTGTCCTTCCCAGCTACAGATAAGAAATTTAATACTTGATATTTCTTGCTAATCACCATTCACCTCAAAATCTCCTTTTCAGTCAGTTAAAAAGATTTACTCTAAGTAAATTTACTCTTTAAAGATTTTTCTTAACCGTGAACTCAGTTTTTTTCTTTCTTTCTTCCCTGAATTCTCTCCAAACTTTTAACATACTTATTTAAACACAGGCAAAAGAGCTGAAAGCAGTATTCTAGGCTCAGTTTCAGCAATTCTAGGAACAGATGTAAATTTTTTTTATTTGCTTTAAATGCTTAGTTTATGCCCTCTATTACAGACCTTGTTAATCATTACAGAGGAACACAGCACGCAACTTCAGAGGTGAAAAACATGATTACTTCTCAGAAGCAAATGGGATGTGCAATTGAAGAAGCTTCTGTCTGCTCCTGTCTTCCCGCTATCAGAGGTCCGGATGTAGGTAAAAGACTTCCTCATGGCAGACCTAAAGGAAGATTAATGGCTCATTAAACTTTGTTTTGGGTTGTCATGTCCACTTACTTGTTTATATAGAGTAAAGGCAGTTTTAGGGACATTTTAAACCAAGTACTATAGCAATCATTTCCTTGAGGTAGAAAACAGTAGCTATCTCTGAACTTTGCTCATATTAACCAGGAGCAATCCATAATTTCTATTCTGAATCATTGTTCTCCAGATACAGTCCCGGTTCTGTAGATAGGACCTCAATTCCTTGTTCCTGGTGCATCCACGGACATTCATGGAATTCAAGCCTCTTTTGTTTTCTGCTTCCCAAATATTTCAGATTGCTCTGTATGATTAGCTCATCTTTGTAATTTACCACTCTATTATTTCCAGTATTTGCCAATTTTTTTGTGTCATCTGCCAGTAGTATTAGCAGTGATTTGTCAACCAGAACAAATACATCCTTTAAAAAACATAATTTCCATCCCAGTTTTTTTACCCAAATCTATTTTTCTTATCATTTTTCTCATCTTTAGGAACTTCCTGACATACTAAGTACACATAATACTTATTTTACTGGTTGTGAGTGTTATGTTTGCCCATATGGAATACGAGCGTGCCAAAGTCATGGGTTGGTTCCATGGCAACATCATAATGGGATCCAAAGGAGTTATTTGAGAGTGAAGCCAATATTTTTTTGTGTTAGCAAATAATCATTAGAAGCTTTAATGTTGTTTTACCACTGGTTGAATAATAACAGCAGCATATGCCTCTGAAACCAGTGTCACATCTAATTTTTCTGTTCTTACAGAACAGATGCTTCCCTCGCTGCTGTGCTTTCTCTTCAGCCTATGTTTAGGTCCCATTCTTGAAGTGCTTCCATAATACCGTTTCAAATGACTCCAGCCCCTGCTCCACTTTGGTTTGTTGTGTTACATCTACACAATGTGCTGCACAGGCTACAGAGTTTCACCTATAACTACCTCTGTGCTTTCTCTGCGAGCTTTGCCCATTGTTTGCCTTTCATTGTTTCTCTGTCCTTTTTTTGAATATTCTCCTTTGATTTGTGGGCCATTCAACATCTTTCATTAGACATCTTAGTCTGCCAATTCACTATTGATTCTAAAACATGTGACTATGCATTAGCTGTATTATAAATGAGGAAAATGCAAATATCCACCCATATTATCAGTTCCTGACAACTTAACAAGGCTGTACTCATTGTCCTTTTTAAAAAAAAAAAGAAACCATTAATCTGCTGGACCATCTGTGCTCATTGTAAACTATCCCCAAGTTATTTTTTGTTAGTTACATAGTTCTGAGATACGAAATTTTACAAATTTTGGAGAAGATAGGTTGCACTGCCAAATCCTTAAACAATAAAAAACATTTTTTGTATTAGTTAAATAATTTTATTTTTTTCTCTTAAATTCAGTACCTGACTCATCATGACTAAGATGACTGTAATGTTAAATAACACATGGAAGGCGTTTCAAAAATCTATCCAGTATTAAACTAGAACCCCTTTTCAGTCTGGTTGACAAAATCACATTGTATAAATTTAGTCTTTGAAAGTAAGCCATGCACCTTTTATGAAGGACTTTTATCCAAAATGCTAGAAATTTTAAAGGAAATAAATCATCTTAATTTCTAAAATTAATAGGTGCAAGATTTATTCTTAAATCATGGATACTCCTTTCTAATTAAATTCAAATGTGTTTAATGCATCTCAGGAGTGTTAAGATAATAAGTAGTCCTTTTCTGGAACTTAACATCCTCGATCCCTGTCAATAATTATATTGGGTGACTAATAAAATACGATGCCAGGCATTTTTTAAATCTTTATCTTCCTCCTCTGTCTCATTAGCAAAATGAATAGGTTTGCTCCACAGGCACCACCTAATCTGGAGAATTCAATGTTGTTCAAGGGCATTGCAAATAAATTTCAGCAGGTATCCCTTCATGAAACAGTCATATATAAAACGCAATTTTACAATATCTGTCATTTGCCATGCTGAAGTTTCTCTTTGCTGTATAAGCTCACATCAAAGGCTGAAAGGCCAAAAAGGGCCACTACAACTGCCAAGTTTGATCTCCTGACCAGGAGAACTTTATGCAGTTATCCCATCAAAAACTACTCTAACTAGAACTCCGATGATCAGTATCTGATCCACGGAACATATAGCACTCATCCATTCCACCAGTGGTATATCAGAAAACGCTGATGTCATGAGAATAGATTATTTTATAACCTAAGACAATACTTATTTTCAGAAAGTGGGCTGAGATCTAACAGGCCTTTTAACAAAAATCATGCCAGTAATGTGAAATTTGCAAATTTGTTCTTGGGGGTTTAACTCCCTTACTCAAGTAGATATTATATTACAGTAATTACAGCTCCAAGTAACAAAAATATGGCAGGATCCTCAACCCCTGGGATGATAAGTAGTCCTCTGGCCTTTGTATAAAAGCAAAAGCCATCTCTAGTGACTTTAAACATTTGGGTGTATCCAGGTATTTGAATGGAGGACTCCAGAGATTTTATACTGTCTTGAAGGTCAGAGGACAGAAAAAGGAATAGGTTGCGATTCATCCAACTCTTTAAAGTATTTTCATCTTCCTAATTTTAGGTTCTGTAAGCCATACATTAGATTCAAACTGTATCCACCCTGCCAGTGATTGCAAGTGCAGAGATACCCCATGCTGAATGTTCCATATGTCTGTGCTACAAGGCAGACACATTTGATCATATTTTACATGTGGTATGTCACATAGAATCATAGAATATCTCCAGTTAGAAGGGACCCATAAGGATCATCGAGTCCGACTTCCTGCTCCTTGCATGACTACCTAAAATGAAACCATATGACTAAAAGCATCATCCAGACGCTCCCTGAAATCTGACAGGCTTGGTGCTGGGACCACTTTCCTGGAGAGCCTGTTCCAGTGACCGACCGCCTTCTCAGTGAAGAACCTTTTCCTAATATCCAATCTGAACTTCACTTGTCACAGCTTCATTCCATTCCATAAGGCACCCCTTTGAAAGTCACTATCACACTGTGCCTGCTTAGTTTTTTGTCAGTTTTATTGAGCCGTAGCCCTTGGCCTGGGCAAGAGGAAAGGCCAATCTACACAACATACAGTCAAGCGTGCAGCTGTCCTACAAAGCCTCCAAATCCAAGGTTTGCCTAGAGACTACTGTCCACACATTTCTCATCTGTCATCTGCTTTCTTCACTTCCCCTTATTCTGACTCCCATAGAGAGGTTGTTGCCAAGGACTGTGCCTTGAATGCCAGGCCACACTTAAAAAGAAGAGTGAAAAAAAACCCCACAAGATAAAATATCACATAAGGCCAGCCCTTCTTCCTGAAGCCAGCCCAAACTAGGCAGACACGTATTACACACTGAAAGACATAGTTCTATTTTCCTGTGCTCCTTGGGACACCTGGAATCTCTGAAAGTACATTCAGACTAAGTACGAGCAGAGAACCATACTTAGCCTGTTCCCTGGGACAGGCTGTGAGGGCTCTGAATGTCCTAACAGGCCCTTGACCATCTCCACCAGGAACCTCCACCTATGCCATGTCTACCCACTGACCTCTGGGTAGGTGGCAGAGATTAGCTACACCCGACTGAAAAAACCCTCACCCTGCCTGGTCCCCAGTGAAGGTGCTGAGGAACAGGAATTATTCTGGGTATGGGGGTGTTGCAGAAGCCTTCAGGGCTTTGACCTGCCTCTGTGGCTGGGCTTAGTATCCACCAGGATTCTAAAGTTAACCTGGAGCTGTGGGGAACCCTGTGGGAAAGTTCCTGTGTGTACATCTCTATAGGTACTGTAATTCTAAATGAGGGACATGCCAGTCTACATTCTCATTAAAACAAAGTCCAATATCACAGTTTAAGAGTGGTAGGGTGTGGGCATCAGTCAGCTGCTATGATGACGTGGCATATCCCTTTCCCTGATCTCATAAAGCTGGGGACACCACCAACTGTTAGAAATGTTGCAGATCCTCTCTCTGCCTTCTCTTCTGCCTGGATTGGCTAGTCAAATAGCATTGATATCTGAAAGCCTCCTAAGAGCCTGATATCTGAGGCTGCTTCCTAGATTGTAGGATTCATGGAGGCACCTGAGTCCAGGATATGTCAACTATAGAAGCAGACCCTGTCAACTGCCGCTGGTGAGGCGGGTTTAGTCTATGCCATCATGGTTATGTGACGCCACCATCTTACTCTGTCTAGGGTTTTCCTGTGATCCAAAAAGATGTGTGCAGGCAGGGCCAAAAGTTCTTCATGACAATGCCACTACTCCCCGGCCTGTCTGTTTGCTATTCCCTCAGGAAATCGCATCCGTGGCCTGGATGAAATCATCCCAAGCCCTCTCACTGACAGCTGAATCCTACTCATAGAAAAGGCATGCGTCTCCTGGTCTTTCAACAGAGGAGCAGCAGAGGGGAAGATCTGCCTACATTACTGGCTTTCAAGTTACATCTTGAACTTGATGAACTGCATCAAGATTTTCTTTGCCTGACCAGGGGCACCTTGCTCTCTTAAATGCTGCTAATGGCTGATACGAGAGGAGTGGGACAACTCCCAGCCTTATCCACATAAGGTTAAAAGTGTCAATATTCATCCTTTCACCTCATATCAGTGTACAATAATGGTCACTGACCCCACTTCTCATCAAAGATGTGGTCGTGCATGGCTCAACCAGTAATAACCACTACCTGACAAAGGAGTGCATCTTCTCTCTGGCCGAAGGAGATAATCATACCTTTGGCCTTGCTACGGGTGTTCTTCAGCTTTATTACCTCTAGCCAGTTCCCTGCTATGTTCCACATTGACATGGCTGTTACAGTCATATTTCCCAAAATCAAATACAATCAATATTTCCAGAAATTCTCGTCCAATCCTATAGAGAAAAAAAGCATAGAGCTCCATATAGCCCATCATGTGACAAGTTCAGAGTGGCTCATGATCTTAGCTCACTGCAATAGGCTGGTTCTGTATCATACACAGCAGGATAGAAGGCTGCAGAGCTTTTACAGAAGCACAGAGACAAGGAGTTTCTTCAATGCAAAACCAGGTACACCATCTATTCATTCTTCTTTGAAGCATATTCCATACAAACTGGTTACTGATAAACGTGCAGAATCTAGTTTTTCTATTTTCAGTACTAATAAGGTTACAAAGATGTCGTCTGTTTGAGATAGATGGTCTTTTGTTTCTAAATCATGTCATTCTGTAAGTAATCATTTATTTAAGCTGTAGGGATAGTACAAAGTTAACAATGTTTCATAGGATACATTCATATTGTTTTGCATCTTGTGTGTTGATACCTCAAAACTTAGTTGTTTTTATAGAAACAACATTTTTTGTATTGTTGGTTAATTTGTCAAAAGCTAAACATACATTAAAAGCCACTATAACACACACTGGAAAACCTGGATACAAAGGGGCCACTTCATCCTGAACAGTAAAAACAACAAACCACAGGAAATAACTCTGCAGTTTGTAGTCACCAGTAAAGAATTGCATAGGATGTAGTTTTCTTTGAAGTACCGGTAATGCTGCATAGCATATGACAAAGTTTTCCTATTTATGCACTCCCATCTGCACTGAACACTGCTTCCGTAGCCGTACAGCCGCCTCCCCATACCGCACTCTGTCCTGTTCTCGTTGTGGGTATCCAAGTGCCATTACTCTGGCCACACACTGCCCTGATAACCAGCACCCTTTTTACACCCTAGACCACAGCATGCTTTGGTCCATTTGTGGTCGCGTGCTCCCTGAATTAGCATAATTAGAATATAATTTCAGACCTATTTGCTGTTTCATTGCGCATTAACACCTGGATATCATCATCAAAGTAAGAAAACAACCAAACTCTCTCAGATGGGTCTTCTGCACGGTTCAACTCTATTACCAAAGTGACAGGTAGTTCTGAATGCATTCAGGCTACCAGTAAATCTGTGAGGGAAATCATTATTGAACATTGCTGCTGTCCTCAACAGCAGTATATGCTAGGCATATGTTTGGATTTTCTGTTGTAGTGGTAGAGGTGGCACAGCATGGAGCTCGTAACCTTGCCAAGTTCTCTTCACCCCACTCACCACAGTAAAACACTAGCAACATCTTAGTGAGATACAATTTTTCAGTGGCTGAAATGCCAGCTATACCCCTTTCCTTCCGCTGCCTTACATCCCCACCACTGACTCCCGTCTTCAACACCATCACCGTGCAGCAGGATCTGCTGGTACACCCTTCTACCCTTCATATTTTCTGGTCATATCTTGAGTCACGACAGGTTTGAAGGAACATCAGCTTTCCTGTCAAATAGCACTGAAGGAAGCCTCAAATTCCTTCTGTGTGGCATAAAGAACCTTACAGAATAACTGAATCAAAAACTATTTTGTCTGTTTGTGTTATAAAATTTATCACGTCATTTGGCACTTGTGAAGTAATCCTGCAGTAGACACTGTACAACTCCAAGCTCCCTACATTTCATTGATTTTTATATTACTGCAAGCTAATAATCTCCATAGAGCTTCTGAAAAATCCAAGCAAGGATTTCAATTCTTCACTTCATAAAAGTACCTGAGCAAGTACCCCTCGGGCTGTAGCACCGATCCTGTCCAGCTTTGTTCTTGTTCAATGTGTTCCCACTACCCCGTCAGCAGTATTGACACAGCAATACATGGCCAGACCGACCTGGGGAAAATAACCTAGCAAAAATAAAAAATGCAATCAGAGTGAATTCTCTGAGCCAGTTCATTCTGTGTTCACACAGCTGAAGGAATGGGAGCAGAGGGAGCTACTCCAGCCACCCCTGTTACAGAGAGAAATGCTTGTGAGCTACACTGCACATTCAAAGCAATCACAAGTACGTTCTTCTGTCTGGCCCATGCCATTTTTAGTACTGAGAGTAACAGAAAATGTGAGAAACTATATCGTCCTTTTGCTCTGCACACACACAATTCTCATAAGGGACTCATGAGTCAAGAAATAACTACAGACCATAATTTTCAGATAGTTCTTCCTGCCCTATGTTATAGAATAAGAAATTCTTATGCACAATGTCAGCGGGACAAGTTTATTGCATATTTTTGGAAGAATTTGTTTAAAAATTCACTTATACAATAGATTTGAAAGTGTACATTTCCAAATCATTAAATGAATTTATATATTGTATGCATGCTCATATGTTATGTGTGTCTTTGTATTTATGTATCTATTTATATGTGTGTGTGCTTATTTTTATTTAAAGTTCTCTGAAATATAGTTACTCTGCCATAATATTAAAATAAGCTGTTGCGGAAGACAGCATTGCATAGTGTCCTCTATAAGAGCCAGAATATACTAATTTGTATGTGGAAACAATTTAAATCAAGGTACTGGTATTACTTTCCCCCCCACCCCCCACAAAATCACTCACTTTCTATTGACTTTTCTGAAAACGGTATTCTTACCTTTATAAAGAAGCAGCAGTTTATAGTACTCTTTCATATGAGTTTGTGTATGTATACAAAAGAAATAAAAATGTAGTTCAATTATTGGAGTATCTTTTCAGTTTATCATTTTATTATGCAGTTTGTATTTTATTTACTCAAGAAGAGCATTGAAGCCTGTGCCTCAAATAAACTCTTTATTTTAACATGGAGAAAATACTTAAATGGCCGCTTGAACTAAATACAAGAACTAATAAGTATTATAAACTTAAATATAATGTATTTTAAATATGAAATATGAAAAAAATATTATTATATACAAATCTGAAATATACACAAACTAAAGCATTATCTTAATTACCTTCTTCTGTTAGATGCATCACTGCATGCACAAAGTCATGTACCCCAAATCAATGTCTTCACTGGAGCGACACTGGGGAAAAAAATGGAAGTTTTGACTGCATAGAAATATAAGAACTTCACAATGTGACCTATAGTTTTTACTGAAATAAATTAATGGATGGCATGCAGATGCCAAGATTAAACAAAGTAATAACAAAACATTAGTAAGCACTTTTAATGTAATTAAATTTTTGATGTATTACAATTTTTAGTGTGTATTTTTTTTGAAGGAACTGGAGAGTAATACTGGATCACACCCTTATTCAACCTAGTTACTAAAGAATAAAATGCGACAATGTTTTTAAATTCTATTGCAGAATAATAGTGTATTGTCCATCACAGGTAATAATGGCAAGATTTTTCTCATCTCATAATCACTCATAGTCATTACCCAATAAAAAGACAATCCTTGGTACTTTAAGAACCTATGGTCAGTCCAGAATGTAAGCAAGCATTGAAATGTGCTATATAAAGCATCTCAGCTTGCAAGTGACCTTGAATCTCTGTATCCTTATTGCTGGAGGTTGGGATTGTTCCATGGCTACATTCCCAGTCTGCATCAAGGGGCTGCTGGTAACATCAATCTTAAACACTGGTCTTTAAAACAATTTTTTATGTTCGCCTTGAATGGGTCTAATAATTTCGTTTAATCACCTCTGTTTCTACACAAAAACTGGAATCTAGGCTGACTTCTAATTTTTCATTCTCGGGAAATCCAGCCACAGGCCTTCTTTCTGTCTGCCATCAAATATCTGGAATCACAATTAGATAAAATGTCAGATGTCCTGCGACACCCAATCATCTTTATTGTATAGAAGTTCACTTTCAGCTTAGAGGACAATAAATTCTATTTGACTCAGAGGTCAGTACTTGGGAAGAAAAATGAGAAGTGTGCTCATTTGCATATTCAAATGTGCAAATTGGATGCATCCAATTTGCGTTATTTGTCTCCTAATGAGAATGACCTTTTCTGCTGATGGGAAAAAGCAATTGAACTTGGGCATGTGAAAGTTATGGAAGAGTAAGAAATTCCAAATTTCTAAAGAAACAGGTGAACTGCTTGCTTCTGTGAATAAACAATTAATCAAGGTCATACCAAACCCTAAATCCCAGTGCTTACCTTTAGGGACACCCAGGTAAGGCTCCGTATCTGAATGTTGCTGCTTGAACTTATGGCTAATAACACTTCTTGCCTAGCAGCCCTCCTCTTCATCATCCTTTACAAAGAACATCTAAACAGTTCTCCCACCACTAGTGTGGCTCATGTCAACACCATAATATCTTTGTAATTATTTTACATAACAATAGTCGAAGCTTCAAAATTCAGAGATGAAGTGACTTGCCCAAGGCTACAAAGAGGATGTTACTACATCAGGACTGGAACTCAGTTGTATCTGGTCTTTGGTCCTGCGTTCAAACACGTTAGAACAAGTTTCTTTCAATACTGAAATTGAAATGGAAAGAAGCCACGATCAATTTACAGAGCAGCATTAGGATCACATAGCCTGTGGCGTTCTACTTTTGTGAATGCCAAAGAAGGAAATGAGTCCTGCATATAGGCAACGTCATCAATATTGCCATGTATTACTGTATATTTTATTACCCTCCCTACTGAAAAAACCCCAGACCATCGATATGACCAAATTGCCAGCATGCCTCTCTTCCTTTCAAGTTTACTCTTGCATCTGCAGACCTCAAAACCAGGTAGCAACATCACTGCATAGGTAACAGGTCTTAGGAGCAGAACCACTAACATCCAGGACTCTGGATTAATTAAAGAGCTAGGAATTCAAACAAACATCTTGGTATGGCTTATAAGTAAGGGCACAGTTACTTAGCCTTCTTGTTGTTTCTTTTTCATTGTGGTGCTGCAGGAGTCCCCCATCAGGTATTAGGGCCCCGTATTCCGAGGATTTATTTAAACACTTAATGAAAATATGGCACCTGCAGTTAAGAATTTACAACTGCAATTATAAGATGAAGAATAAAACTGTCTCTTCATCTGATTTCTGTAATCATAATATTCTAAATGATACTAACATGTGCCTCGTTTAAAGTCTGTGTTTTCCCATGATTATGTGCAGGACTGAGCTGCAGTTTAGCATAACACCACCACTCTGAAAGTGCATCCCGACGGATGTGGATTGTTCCAAAACCAGGTATCGTACCTTTGCCACCAGTAAGCAAGCAGGAAATTTCCACTGAGAAAAAGATAATTCAAGCTGTACAGAACCAGCCAGCTCCCTAGGCATACATATATGTATCCAGTAGCACAGGGTGTTGTTCTTAATGTTAGCTTACTTGTTAGTATGCTATTTAAAAAAAAAAAAATTATTCACAAGGGAAAAAAAGACAAACCCTTTCATGATAAACAATATAATTACACAAAAAGAGCTTTTGTAATTGTTTCTGTTTTCACCTGTGTTTCAAAACCTATTTTATATTGGGCACAGGTGCAAATGTTTACAGATTGGGTAACAGAAGGACCAGCTGTAGTTGTTAGAGTAATGAATTCTCCTTTAAAGCAGCATGGGAAATAACTGTCCTACCAGCAGGCTACCCTGACACAATAATTTTTGTAATCTGCTAATGGTGTAGTTTCACAACTGATTTAGGGTGATCTTGGTCTGTGCTGTCATTGGAAGGAGCAGTTCTCTTCCCTTTCCCATTGCTAAGTACCTCTTTCTGTAGCTGAATCAAAAAATTAATCCAGCCCAGTTGAAAAGCTTATTAGTTTCATTTGGATCAAAATGTTGGATTTGGTGGATTATTCCACAAAGCCTTGTATTAACGTGAAGAAGGATGAGGAAATGCATTACGTATGGCAGATTGAGGTTGTCCTAAAGTTGCCACAAAACTGCAGTCTTGAAAGATGGTGGTTGCTTGAAAGGGATGTTAGTGGGTGTAGGAGTAGATTAGGTTAATTTCTAGTATCAGATATGTACCAGACACTAACTGTGTAAACATGAGGTTATCCAAGCTCATGTGCGCGTGCTTTTGTTTCGCTGCCTTGTCCTTCACAGATAAGCCACCTAACTAGGTATCTACAATGCAGTTGCCTGCACCTAAGCCGGTCATCCAAGGCTCCCTTTTAAATCAGCAGAGGTCTAACCATCAGATCTTAATGAAAACTAAGGCACTGTCTACCTCCTCCTGAAGCAGAAGCCTAAAATGGATTAGATAAAATTTTTTTCTCTAAAAATTACTATTTCTCTCCATTTGAGCATAACAGAGAGCAGGGCAACTGGCTCTGCTGCAGATGTCCCTCTAAACAGAGGGAGAAGATCTCTCTCTTGTCTCTCATGGTTAAATTAGTGCTGCTATTTCAAACTACTTTGAGAGAAGGGTCTTTAGCTAGAAATGTGGTATGCACAGTCTGCTGCCGCACTCTTGTTATGGTCAGGTAAGAAGAGTTCCTGAACAGAAACTGTATATTAACACTATATTACAAAAAATAACATAATGCATTATAGGAACTGAGATTAAGATGTGGAATGGCAATCGACACGTATCAATTTATAGTTACAACGTAAATTACCAGCTCCAAAGTTTGCTGTCATCCCAGAAAGACCTCCAAATACTTCACTGCCTTTGGCTCAGATACATGTCATATTTTCTGTGTTTAACAAAGCCTCAGGAAAAATGCATTAAGACTTGTGTTGATAGTGAGGAGCAGCCCACTGAGCTAGAAAAAGCAGCTGGAAATAAATTGTCCCTGAAAACAATTACCTTACACCGTGTAAGGCAGTGTTAGCAGGGGGATGAACAGTAACGCTGCACACTACTGCTGGTGCAATTGCTCCTGTGTCAGGGGCACAATACTTATTCTTGCCAGTGTTCATTTTTTATAGATTAATAAACAAGTAAAAGGTGATTTTAACAAAGTAACAGTAACTGTTAATTTTAGGGGATTTGTTTGTTGAATTCAAGCATTGATAGGTATTTATTCCAGAGTGTCCCTCCTACTTCCAAGTATTCTTTTTTTAAAGTTGCCCTGTCAGAATTAAAGAAACAGCCAATAAAAATGAAGACTGATCTTCAGCAAATAGAATTACAGTTGGTATGTTAAAGCTAAGGAATTTACAACAAAGGAGAAAGAACTGAGGGAAAAGGAAATAACCCTTGTTAAATATTTACCTTTTTTTGATGAAAACTGCCTTATGAATGACAATATAATACAAGTGTTCCTTAGATAAGGTCAGCATTCAGCATAGAGTTTAGTCTCCCACAGAGACTTGCATTTCTTGGCACAGAAACTTTGATTATAAAAATTTCATACAGGAAATGCAAAGTGTCATAATGTGGGACTTTGATCAATGATGGTATCCTGATTTATAATTGTTTTTTTTTTTTTACAGTGATGTGCACAAAGCACTAATTTAAAAGCTCATTTTAGTTGCAACCTACCTCTTCCTTTTAATAACAAGAAAGTCATCTGATTACATTTTTTCAGTCATCCTTGTGTCACATATTAGATAATCTCCTTATAGTTTAAAACTAAAAATGCTAATGGATTGGGGAAATGGGTTTCTGCTTTCACCCAGAATATCTGTCTTTTTTATGCTTGTCTTTTGGATCATTTATCTAAATAATAACCTTTACTGCCCGCTCCTTCCTTCCAATGAACTAAAAGACGTTAACGATTAAAGTCAGTGAATACACATATTCTTCCTACTCTAGTTTTGTCAGCTGAGGTTACCACTTTCAGCTGCTGCTTTTTTTGGGGAGGGGAGGAGCTACAGACATCCCCTTGCAGAGCTACTTATATGGTTACTTCCTAATTAGTCTCAATCAAAACAGCCTAAGTTACCTTAAACTAACTGGTTAATGAGCATCACCAGCCAGCACTAACTGAAAGGACATTGATCTCAGCGACAAAAAGAAAGCAATTATGTGAAAAACTCAGCAAAGAGCTTTCAGTCAGCAGATTTGTTGGCGCAGCCCCAGAAAAAAGGCCGTGATAAGCCCCCTCAAGGGAAAGCGCTGTGGGTGGTAACTTCTTCAGCAGGCAAACCTGGAGTCACAGGAGGATGTACTTGCGTGGCCTTAGCCGCAGAATGAGGGAAGATAACTCATTTTGCACAAAAACAGCATGGAGAAGATAAATGATCGGCCCAAGGTCATGTAGAAAGATTGTGGAAATTGTGGGAGTAAGTGCCAGGGCAAAGATTTTTCTAGAGTATATGTGTAGTTCAGTTTTCATTGTGCCTGACATTTAAGCTGTACAAGGACCGAATTTTCAGAGATTGCTTAGCACATACCCTTTGGTTCCCAGGGTGGGAACCAAAACACAAGATTCTGAGCAACAGCTTTAAAGCAGCAGCAATCAGTCTTTAAAATACTAAGGAAATCACTTTCCTCACCTACCAATACCTTCTGAAATAGATGGAACTGAAGCACATTTGAAGAGCAAACAACTTTGCACTGCTTTGAGACTTTGGAAAACATTTTCCAGAGGAAAAGCATCCTTTCATAGACAATCTCTCCCAGCAGACGTTCCCTTTCAAACAAGACCAAATTTCAGTTCTGCCGATCCCACTGGTGACATTACGACATGAGGGGAAACAATACCTCAAGTTCAACCAAGCCAAGTGCAGAGTCCTACACCTGGGACGTGGCAATCCCAGGCATAAATACAGGCTGGGCAGAGAATGGCTGGAGAGCAGCCCTGAGGAGAAGGACTTGGGAGTGCTCATGGATGAGAAGCTCAACATGAGCCGGCAGTGCGCGCTGGCAGCCCAGAAAGCCAATCGTATCCTGGGTTGCATCAAAAGAAGTGTGGCCAGCAGGGCACGGGAGGTGATTCTCCCCCTCTACTCTGCGCTTGTGAGACCCCACCTGGAGTACTGTGTCCAGCTCTGGAGTCCTCAACATAGAAAGGACATCGAACTGTTGGAACAGGTCCAGCGAAGGGCCACTGAGATGATTAGAGGGATGGAGCACCTCTCCTATGAGGACAGGCTGAGAGAGCTGGGGCTGTTCAGCCTGGAGAAGAGAAGGCTCCGGGGAGACCTGATAGCAGCCTTTCAGTATCTGAAGGGAGCCTACAGGAGAGCTGGAAAGGGACTCTTTGTCAGGAAGTCTAGTGATAGGACAAGGGGTTTTAAACTGGAAGAGGGGAGATTTAGATTAGACATTAGGAAGAAGTTCTTTACTGTGAGGGTGGTGAGGCACTGGAACAGGTTACCCAGGGAAGTTGTGGAGGCCCCATCCCTGGAAGTGTTTAAGGCCAGGCTGGATAGGGCTTTGAGCAACCTGCTGTAGTCAGAGGTGTCCCTGCCCATGGCGGGGGGTTGGAACTTGATGATCTTTAAGGTCCCTTCCAACTCTAACCATTCTATGATTCTAGATGGATGCCATGCTAGAGACTCACAGCACAGTCTTCAAGAAATGTGCATTCTTCTGAGGCTCTCACTACATAGAATAAATTCATTCTGGCACAAAGCTTTCAGTCTGCATAGTCAAAAAGGCTTTGGCTGTAAAGCGATTTTCTTACATGTATCAGACTGTTTTCTCCATTGATAAAAACAAAGAATGACCTTATGAGGTCAGTCTAAAAGTCGTTCTGGTGCTGCTTTGATATTTCCTGTGGTGATAAACAGCATAATATTCTCAATAGTTGCAAATTACAAGAGCCAGAATCTACCTATGTATATTACGTAGTCTCTAAATCACATTTGCACGGCATGTGGGAGGTGACCAGGAGACAATGGTAAACAGACAGCTAAAGGAATTGCATTCCACTCATTCTGCAGGGGGAGGGAATCCATGAATATAGTTTAATAGAAAAGGAAATCTGTTAACAAAGATTATCTCAGCAGGAAGCAAAAATTCACTGAGGCAACAATTCTATATGAACTTTCATTTCCAGTGAATCATGCCATTATGTTCAATTTCATTCTAAATGCAAAACCTGCCCTTGCGGCTTGTTCTCTGCTGTGGGATCACTGTCAAAACAAAGAACAATTACAAAATGTTCCCTCAATTCAGAGTTACTGTTTGGTAAATGACGCCCATACGATGCAGAGATCTAAATGTGAAATTTGTAAAATGGAAACGGGATTTCTCCCCTTTCCTGGTATTTAGACAACACAGGAAAGTTGGAAGAGCCATTGACAGAAGGTCCTAATTATTCATATTTTAGGTTTTAAGAAGACTGTATTTACCTGGTCCTTAAAGCCAGATTGGTAAATGTAATATAATAAACCACAATATTCTAGGATAGCATCTGAAATATTTGTTGTATATTTATTTAGATATGATATCACTAGATACAAATGCTGAATTAGTCTATTAAGTAGATTGATATTTCTTTCAATATTACATTTTCTTGATGATTATACTTTGTCTGAAATACTGCTTTAATTCTTAGAAAGTATTTTTACTTCACAAACAGGTGATAATAATTCTATTAGTATATTTTTTGTAAAAGTAGCACCCCCATTTTCACCTAGATTTGTGATTATGGAGTGCAGCAAAATACATGTTTTCCACATTTTGCTTTGTATCGTGAAGTACTGAAGAAGGCAAATACTGACTTTCTTTTTTCTTTGAAGATAAATGAAATTTCCCATTATTGCAAACCTCTGTTGCCCTGAATGACAAATCACATGATGAGACAGAAGGAAGATGCAAATCTTGGAGTTTTAAAAGCATCTAATATTTTCTCAGATTATATTCAGCTGTATTTATCTAGCATTCTGGCATGCTGCTGGATTACTGTTATCAATAAATCCATAAATAGGATGCAAAATGCATGTGAGCTGTCTCTGCATGAATAAAGAGTGGCCCAGCAATAAATTATAGAATAATATATAGTTTAAAATGTAGCAAAAGGAATGCCTTGACAAATCAGTGCAACATATTCTGTCACTGCGGCTGAAAGATTCATTATGCATCAGCCTTGAGAAAGCTGGATTTCTGAAGCATGGGTCATCTAGGACATATGATGTAATGAGAGAATATGGAAACATGCACAGAAAGACAAAAATAATCTTCTGAATAAAACGGTATTAAATTTTCACATAAAATATAAGTCCTGTGTAGTCCTTCATTGTTCAACAGAGGTCAGGAGCGCAACACCAAAGAACAAAATAAGGAAGCCTGACTTCCTATGGATTTGGTCCCCACAGGAGATTCAAGGCTGACCCTTTTTCTGAAACTGGGTCATGTGTGCTGGCTTTCATTTTGTTTTCTGGTGTCTGCTGAGAGCTACGCTCATCCTGTAGCGCTCTCTTTGTTCAGCTGAGAAATTCCTTTACCCAGCTACCTATTTTGATGAAACTTGGGGAAATTCAGTATTTTGGGGAACCTCAGGCACCTGCCAGACAGGACTGAAACTGGCACTAGATTTCGAGTTGGTGGGAGGAATGAACGCCGACACAGACACACAAACCCAGCAGGTCGTGTAAGCCTGGCGAACAGCAAAGAGACTAAAAATAAAACCAACCAATTGGTTTTCCTGCTGACAGCAGCAAACAGCCACGGGACATTTAATTCCCTCTGATCGCGTAAATGACAGACAAGTTGTCACCTGCTGCGGGCGCGAGGCCAGGCGGAGCGGTGACAATCCAGACGCTGTGGCAGGGCCACCGGTCCCGGCAGCCTCATCACCTCGTCCCGCACTTGTCACTGTGGGTGGAAACAGCCGGCACGAAGTTAGCACCGGGCAGAGGTCATGGACATGGATGTCATCTCTGGGACGCTCGGAAAGAGACACCGTAGCGTGGCAGGGTTGGAAAGGGATTCGCATGGGGGACTGGGTAGGTGGAGGAGAGGCCCGGGGCACTGATGTCCCTCAGGTCCTACAGCCTCGCCAGGCATTTGTGAGGGCCTTGTGCCTCATGGGCATTAGGACCTTATAATCCCCTCTGTAAGATGAGGAACAAGTCTCACATTTTCTTAAATACATTAAAAAAAAAAAAAGGAAAGAAAGAAAACAATAGGAAAAAGAGGGGATCTTTATGGATTCAGCGGCTTTCCTAAGCGTTCCTACAGGTTCCCGCCTGCCGGGTTCCTCCTCGTCAGAGCTGGGCTCGCCCCGCCGCCCAACTCCCGGCAGGGGGCGCTACCGCCCGAAATGGCGGCCGCGCGGCGGAAGAGGAAGGTCGGCGCTTCCCCAAGATGGCGGCGCCCAAGCGCGGCGTGGCCGGGGGGAAGATGAAGCGGCCGGCGGCCGCCCGCGCCCGCCGCGGCGGGAAGCTGGACAGGCTGCGGCAGTCGGTGCAGGAGTTCGTGCAGGCGGCCGGCAGCCAGCCGCCGCTGGCCGTGCTGAAAGACTCCGAGAGGCAGAACCGCAGGAGCCGCCGGGACGCCAGGAAGGAGAAGCGCAGGCTCAAGCGGAGCCGCCGCCGCCGACTCCAACGCGGGGAGCCGGTGGAGGCCTCCGCCTCCCCAGCCAGGCCGGCTCCGGCCAAGCCGGCTCCGGCCAAGACGCCTCCTGCCGCCCGCCCCAGTGCCCCGGCCTCGCCCGCCACCGCCGCCACCAAGCAGCGCCCGGGCCCGGGCCCGGCCCCGGCGCCCCCCTCCGCCGCCGCGACCGCCTCAGCGCGGAAGCGGGCCCTGCTGGAGGCCAACGAGGAGGAGGAGAAGGAGATCCGTTGGCTGGAGCGGCGGCTGGGGCTCGGCAAGCGGCGCAAGAAGCAGGAGGGGAGCGCGGGGGAGTGGGTGCCCCAGAGCTTCTTGCGGGACGGGCTGGGCTACGTGCTGGGCGCCCTGGGCTCCCGGGCCGGCCTCAGCGGGCTGTGCGAGAGCAGCGACGAGGAGGAGGAGGAGGCTCCGATGGGGCCGCGGCAGGACCGGCCCGAGCCGCGGTGGGACGAGGAGGACGAGGAGGACCCGGAGGAGGATGGGGAGGACCCGCAGGACGCCTCAGAGCCCTCCGAGGGGGATGATGTGGAAGGACAGTGGGAGAGCTCGTCCGAGGACGGCGGCGTGCCCGAGGCCAGCGAGGCCCCCGGCGACGAGGAGGAGGAGGTAGGGTGTTCGCCTCAGATAACGCGGGCCTGCTTCTCGAAGGGCATGCCACAACCCCAACTCTTTAGCGCTTCTGCTGAGAGAAAAGAGAGTTTATGTTAAAACTGGCATGTGGCAAGCTGCTGTTTCACTTCTGGATGCTGCCAGAGGATGTGCCANAGGCGGCCGGCAGCCAGCCGCCGCTGGCCGTGCTGAAAGACTCCGAGAGGCAGAACCGCAGGAGCCGCCGGGACGCCAGGAAGGAGAAGCGCAGGCTCAAGCGGAGCCGCCGCCGCCGACTCCAACGCGGGGAGCCGGTGGAGGCCTCCGCCTCCCCAGCCAGGCCGGCTCCGGCCAAGCCGGCTCCGGCCAAGACGACTCCTGCCGCCCGCCCCAGTGCCCCGGCCTCGCCCGCCACCGCCGCCACCAAGCAGCGCCCGGGCCCGGGCCCGGCCCCGGCGCCCCCCTCCGCCGCCGCGACCGCCTCAGCGCGGAAGCGGGCCCTGCTGGAGGCCAACGAGGAGGAGGAGAAGGAGATCCGTTGGCTGGAGCGGCGGCTGGGGCTCGGCAAGCGGCGCAAGAAGCAGGAGGGGAGCGCGGGGGAGTGGGTGCCCCAGAGCTTCTTGCGGGACGGGCTGGGCTACGTGCTGGGCGCCCTGGGCTCCCGGGCCGGCCTCAGCGGGCTGTGCGAGAGCAGCGACGAGGAGGAGGAGGAGGCTCCGATGGGGCCGCGGCAGGACCGGCCCGAGCCGCGGTGGGACGAGGAGGACGAGGAGGACCCGGAGGAGGATGGGGAGGACCCGCAGGACGCCTCAGAGCCCTCCGAGGGGGATGATGTGGAAGGACAGTGGGAGAGCTCGTCCGAGGACGGCGGCGTGCCCGAGGCCAGCGAGGCCCCCGGCGACGAGGAGGAGGAGGTAGGGTGTTCGCCTCAGATAACGCGGGCCTGCTTCTCGAAGGGCATGCCACAACCCCAACTCTTTAGCGCTTCTGCTGAGAGAAAAGAGAGTTTATGTTAAAACTGGCATGTGGCAAGCTGCTGTTTCACTTCTGGATGCTGCCAGAGGATGTGCCAGCAACTCGGTCTACTGGTGAGGCTGGAGGAGAGGAGGCCAGAGGCTTGGCCCCTGTGGCACTAACTTAAACTGTTAGTGTGTCTGCAGCTGATAAAACCAAGAGCTAAAATGTCAGGTTTTAATACCAATAACTTAAAAATTCACATAAAGGGAAGAGGGTTTTTTGCTGCCCTCAAGTTGGTCATAAGCGGTAACTTGTTGTGTGCTTCATTTCTGTGTGGAGTTGTTCCTTTGGCATTAGTTACTAGATGGTAAAATATATACCTAACTACGAGTTTGGTACGTTAATCTTAAATAGAAATATATATTTGTGTTCAAATATTTAAAATACTAGTCTCATTTGGTATCTTGTTTTATTGTTTTCCTGGTTAGAGTCATAATCACAGTGCTACGAAGTATGTTCCCCCTCAAGTAAGGAAGGCTCAGGAGACACTAGATGACAAGAAAAGAGAAGAACTGGGAAGACTGAAGAAAATGGTGAATGGTCTCATTAATAGGTAATGTAATAAGGGAAGCCATTAATCTTTCTGGTTCAGTGTGACAGTGCTCATCATTCAAAGAAAAGTGGCAAGGATGTGACTTTTCTCTTCACAAACTGATTTTAAGTTGGCAATCATGTCTGCTATCCTTAATAATAATTATCTTTGTTGATATAAATTCTTTGAAGTTGGTCGTTACAGAAGTTGAAAAATCTAGAAGATAGATTTAAGATTGGGCTGGATTCCACACAGCAGTTGCCTGCAAGTGTGAGGTATAATTCACTAAATGTCAGTTGGAATGTGCCTACAAAAAAACCTCATAGTGTGAGTTATAACTCCCCCCAAAAAAATCTATTGTTTTCTTTTTTTTAAATTAAATAAAATTTAATTTCTCCAACACTACAGCTGAGGAGGAGCAACGCTTCATAGCTTCAAGTACTGAAGAACAGGAAAAGTGATTAACACTTCCATGTGTTTTAATTTTAGAGTATTTTTCAAATAAGAAATCTATTGGCATTTTCTTTGTTATCTGTAAAATGCGGACTACAGTGTGCAGTTTTGCACGGTTGTTTAGAATTTGGCATACCTTACATGTTAGAAAAGTATGAGGTATTTTCATACTTAGTTTCTCCAAAGACACTAATGTGCAAGTTACAACTGCTAAGAACAAAGTCTGTTTTCTTAATAAGACTGTTCAGCGAGACAGTAAGCGCACTGACAGCACTCTGTAAATACTGCTGTTAATCTGTTTTTACATGTAAATATTAAAAAAAAACAACCCAGAATTAAACATATATTGGGGTTCTTTTAGCTTAGTGAACACAGCAAAATACAAAAGGTCCCTTGCAGTCATCTTTTCAATGTTTTTTTCTTAAGCCAAGCTAGTTTCTCTAAAAAGAATAGGTTGTTTATTGGGCAAGTTGAAAATTGTGCAACCATGTAAAGAGAAGAAAAGTGAACATTGGATATTGTTTCTCAACAGGTTGAGTGAACCAAACTTGTCCTCCATTAGTGGACAGATGGAAGATCTCTACATGGCCAACAGCAGAAAGGACATGAATGAAACTCTGACAGATACTCTCATGAATGCTTGTGTGACTGCTGTTGCCATGCCTGCAAGATTGATGATGGAGCACGTCCTTTTAGTCAGCATTCTTCATCATAATGTAGGAATTGAGGTAATTCTTGTGCTTGGGACTAATTTTGTGTAATAATACATATTGTAGACTGTTTTCCTTGGTATTTTGTTTGGAATGCCTTCTAATTTTTGATTTTGTGTCACTAAAAAGCATCTCCAGTTTCATCAGTATTCGTAGCTTATTTGCTAGGTGTCCACAAGTGAAAGGGACCAAGTCTGTTGCTTTGCCTGATTAATTTATTCCTTCGTGAGTTACCACTGGCCAGTTATAAAAACATCATTTTTTCCATCAAAATCTTTCTGCATCCACAGAACTGAATTTTTAAAGTTTCCAGTTTTCTCCTCTTTAATTACACTAATCCATTTCTGTTCTCCTGGGTATATGAGACCGTTGTTCTTGAATGATGTGTATCCAGATAAGGAAAACGCTACAGTTACAGAAATCCTATTACATTGGTGGAAAAAGTCCTTTTTTAAACCAAATCATGCAAATAATTGGCAGAATTAACTAGGTATATTAATAACTCCAGAATATCAAAAACTTCAAAAAGCATGGCAAATATTTTGGAGGTTTTTCTTTTGTATTTTTTAAGCCTGATGAATGATTGAGATAAAGTATCTCTTGCGTACTGTTAAGAAGAAGCTGAAACTGCTGATGTCGAAGGGAAGATTTTAGCTAATTTTAGTGAAACATCTCTCGGGAGACTGAAATGTGTAAGCACCGTGTTCCCATGAAGTTATGTTTTCTTCCTACATCTCAGTGCAAAAGACGTATTGATCTGAGTTCTTTGGTTTGTCATATAGTGACCTGAATGCTGTCTTTGAAACCGTACAAAATATCAGGTGCCTGCAATTAGCAACTTTCTCCATGCAGCCTAGTCTTTAAAGTTTATTTTGTTCCTCTTTGCTGCTTGAAAGGCAGTTCTGACTGCAACTATAACATAATATTACAATGACGTTTTAAGAAGAGAAACACAATCTTTTTAGAAGTTGAAACTTTGCAAAATACCTAGTAATAGGTTTTAGATATAGATATACTAATAGAAATTAGAATTAGATGTACTAATAGGCATTAGAAATAGATGATATCCAGACTGTGTTCTGTGCTACTGACTCTGTTACCCAGCATCTTTGAATCTAAGACTGTACTATTTAATTATGCTATAAAGCCCTCATTCTTTTTTTATGTAAAATAAATGTAGAATATGCATTACATGAAAGTGTGATAGCACAGCTGCATTTAAGATTAGCTTGCACAGTGCAGAAGTTGGGATTCCAATAACTGTGTTTATACGTTTATGCAATATGATCGTTGGATAGTTAAAATCTAAGTTGGTCAAGGCCTGTAATGCAAATCAGTACTGCTACTGGGACTTCTGGTTTTCATAAGAACAACCAGCAAATATTAGCACCATAATAATGAGGGGGAGGGGTCTTATCACCAATGTGCTCATTACCTACCTATATTTTGTTACGCTTTCTAATTCCAGTCTTTAGCATCAGTTCTCTCTTCACAAATATAGAAATTCCAACATTTCCTTTCCCAACTGTACCACTAACAAATTGCTAAGACTTATCCCTGCTTCAAAATCAGCCTAAACTGGTGCTCAGCAGCTATGAAAACTTGGTATATTGGGGCTTGTTTTACAACATTATTTTTTACCCTCCTATTAAAGGTTTTGTTCTGGAATGCTGAACTCTTGTGATGCATTTGGGTTTTGACATGCAGCCTTTACTGGACAAATGACTAGCAGTAACAGCATGCTAGCCTGACAGCGGGGAGGATGCTAATATGTGTCCGTGAAAATTCCATTTAAAAAATTGTAATGTATGTGTACTGCAAGTGCATAATATTTACTTTTCTTGCACAGACGTTAAAAGGCAACTGGATGGCATATATGAGCTGTAAATGACATATACTTTACGAAAATGTCAAACCACTTAGCTATTTGTACATGTAAATGCAGAACATCCATATCGGTTGAGAGGAGCAACAATATTTCTTTAAAATTAATACTGGCAGTGCCCCCAGAATGAACGTTTTACAGACATCTGTAAAGTCTACTTATGGTTAACTGCTGGATTTTATTTTTTTTCCCTCCTTAATGGAACTATTGCCAGGTCGGTGCTCACTTTTTGGAAGCCGTGGTGAAGAAATTTGATGAAATCTGTAAAAGTGATGCTGAAGGGAAAGAATGTGAAAATCTGCTTGCCTTGATTGCTCATCTGTATAACTTCCATGTGGTTCATTCCCTGCTGATCTTTGATATTCTGAAGAAGCTCGTTAGCACTTTCACCGAAAAAGAGATTGAGTTGATTTTGTTTCTTCTGAAAAACGTGGGCTTTTCCTTAAGAAAAGATGATGCTTTGGCTTTGAAGGAACTGATCACTGAAGCTCAGAGGAAAGCAAACACAGCAGAGAAGAAGTTCCAAGAGCAGACTAGGGTATGTGTGTCTTTTAAAGATTTTCTGTTATGAATAGTCTTTAATAAGCACTTGAATACATGCATTAATTTACCAATATGTTTTCTGCTACACACTATGTAGATTCTAAGTTACCATTAGTGTTCAGTTTTTGCATTCTTGTCTGTCTCTTTCTCTGTTAGTTCTTAGGATACAAACACCAAAATGCTTGTACTAAATGAGACTAGGATTGGTTTGTGTCTTATGCAACGGGCAATGCTTCTGTTTCGTGATACTTTGTGTATTTCAAAAAATGGTCACTGAGGAATGGTGTTTAGCAGATCAAGTTCTGAATTGAAGGTTGAACACGAATGTAATAGGAGTTAAACATCCTTCTCTGTATTCGTATTCATGTCATCTAAATTTTGATGTATATTGCCAGTTGAGCTGCCTATTCTCACAGAAGAATAATTTCAAACTGCACTCTCTACTTTATTAAAGAAACAGCACTTAATCTACAGAAACAATTCTTTTCCCAATAGGTTCGTTTTATGCTGGAGACTATGTTGGCACTAAGGAATAACGACATGCGTAAGATTCCTGGTTACGATCCTGAACCTGTTGAAAAACTCCGCAAATTGCAAAGAACACTGGTGAGAACTTTCTTGACATATGTAGTACGGCTATTCTTAAACCAGAAGTAGTTATTTATATTGTACGTCAGCTTGATGGGCTATAGTATTTTTTAATTCATTTAACAGTCTGAAACTCTTGTGGACAAAAATCACTTCTTAGATGATTAAGTATTATCTCCTGTGTCCAAGTTAAGTCAGCAGTCAGCCGACCTTCTGCAGAACAGTTTGAGAAAGAACTTAGCCAAAGACTTTGCCTCAGACTCCTGTACTTGAAAAAGAGATTGTGCGGCATTTAATGATTGTGCAGAAGAAATGAGTCATTATGACAGGCTCTTTTTTCCATAGATTTTGGATGCAGGCACCTGCTCCTAACTTCACCAGAATTATTTTGGAAGTCTTAACACCTCTGAAAACCTGGATGTTTTTTCTCTTGGTTTGGTTTTTTGGGTTTTTATGTTGGAGAGGGGGCAGTTTGTCTAGAACAACCGAGGAAACGTATAAAAGTAATTGTCTCTGGATTAAGAACTAATTCATTTTAACAGGACTTCAATCTGGTTTTAGAGTCTGTGTATCTCCAACTGCAAATCACACTACTTGTCTCCAACACCTACAGCATTTGATTTTTCAGAAATTTTAAGTGCAAGATGTGCACATCAGTGATAATAGGCCAAGCAAAAATAAGATGGGCAACCTAGTTCTGTTGAATTTCCTCTCTCAAATTTTCACAGTCCTCTTAGTATGATTTCGGACTCTGTTGTTGAAAATTCTTGTTTTGTTCAAAGAGTTTAAACTTTCTGTTATCTGAATTGTACAAAACAAGGCAGTCTGTCCTGTCATTTTATTTGATCACAAGTGTTGTAAAGGAAAATCATGACCAGATTATAAGATGCTGCAATTGATTCTGAATGTCAGCATCAAGTTTGAATTCTAATCAAGTTTTATGCTTGGAAGATGGCTACTTTTTAATTGATTTTTTTTTTTTTAAATTAAAAAGAATCAAGAGCATGTGGGAAACTTGTGAATTATTTTCAGGTTCCTGACTGAAACTACGGGTTGTGGGGGGAAAAAACATGTGAAGACCTTTATGGAGATTAATTTATTTATTTTAAAGTAATTTTAAGTAATTAAAGGTTGGGTTTGTGTGGGTTTTTTTTATTTGGTGGGGTTTTTTTTGTTAAAAAACACACAAAAGCTTTTGGGTTTTTGTATTTTGTTACTCAAGATTCACAGCAGCGGAAAAGAAACTCAACTCCGTGTCTCCCTGGAATCTCTCCTCAATGCTGATCAGGTCGGTCGCTGGTGGATCGTAGGGTCATCCTGGAGTGGAGCACCAATGATCAATGATACAAAAAAACAGACTCAGCAAAAACTGCATATAGGAAAGGTAAATCCAAGCAGTGCTAGTTATAAGTCTAAGTGGTTGTGATCTTTTCAGTATTCTTCGTACAGGTGAATAAGTTCATTTCGGAGTCCACCCAAAAAAACCTTTGTGGTCACTTGTAAGACTAAGATTTTGGACTGTACATTCTGCTCTTACACTTTTCAAAACATTGTACTGCTGTGCTTCATAAGAGCTGTTACTACAAATATTCTGGTATAGCTTTTGCTTCTTTTTTTTCTTATCCTGTGGAATTGCAACAGTAACTTGTCATATAAGGGGAAAAAGAAGAGACTTGACTAAAAGTGGGTTTGGTAGTATGAATTCTGACAGGTTGTGCTGTCTGTCGGTGGCATACATCTAAGCTAATTCTAAAAGTAGTGTGGTGAGATGGTCATTGTGACTTGCATTAGAGAAGCACGTCTTAAAAATAATTGGCACCATTAAAATACATTAAAATGTATTTCCTTAGTTGAAAAAGTTGAAAAGTTGATGATGCCTGTGCCTCTGGACAAAAGCCCAGGACCTTTGGATTGATGCTTCATAGCTTACTGGATGATCTTATTAGAGGCTGCACAGAAATAGCTTTCTTAAAACAAGCATAAATAAAATAGCATTTAGTTATTTTTTTTCAGGTGAGTTCAAAGATAATGGAGCTTGCTCGTAAGCTGAGAATGAACACCGATATCAGGAGAAGTATTTTCTGTGTCCTAATGACAAGTGAAGACTTCCTGGATGCCTTTGAAAAGCTTCTCAAGTAAGTACAGGCTAGCACAGAAGACAACCCAGAACTGAAAACCAGCATTAGCTGTATTGGAAAAATAACATTGCTGGTCTGGGCTTAAGGGCATTTAATTGATAATACAATTAAAGAAGTGCATAGCTGAGGATCCACATAGGGTAAAAGGGTAGGAGAAGGACCAACACCCTGATGTAAGGACTAGTAGGGGCCAGGCAGAACTGACTGGCAGTCAGAGGAAAGGAGTAATTCCTGTTGTTGTCACTCATGTTTGTAACTGTGATTTACAGCATTTTTTGACTTAAGAAGCCTGTATCTTTTTGCATTGAAGATGTGCATCCTGGCCTAGCGGATGAAAGTCCATTGCAGGCTTGCTTCCTTAGAGGCAGACCAGAAGCCCTTGCAGAACATTGCTTGGGTTTGTCACTGGATTTCTGTACTACTGCCACTTCCTTTGCTTCTTGCCACCTCGTTAAGCCATCTTGCAGGTCTCTGTCTGTACTTGCATGAACTGGTAGTGTTGTAGCACCTCCACTTCCCTCTTGCAGAATTTATTAGCTTTGGATTTGCTCCAGGGTCACACTTCACGTTAAGACCGGTTTCCTTACCGCTTGGCAAACAGCTCTTTAGCAGAAGATGTGATCAGGGAAAAGCTCAAACTAAGCTCTTCTTTGTGTTTGTCAGAATGTCAACTGTAAGTCTATAGGAACTGGGAGGGGAGAGATCAGGTCTGAACTTTTCTATTACAGCCTTGTAATTCAAGGGAATTGTCTTACCAGGGTGGCATGCAATTATTTAATTTGCTAACCAAACCAAAACAGACTTTGTAATAAAGTCAACTAATATTTGATTAAATGCCACTTCTGCAAAACACAGCTTGGATTTAAGACTGTGATGGAGCCATTCCAATATCTTAATATGGCCTGTTCAATTAAAAGAAATTAGCTGCTGCTGCTGCAGCTCTTGCCAAGACCTGGTAGTTCAATTTGCAAATTGATCCTTGACTCTCATCCGTGCTATTTAAACTAGTATACAAATCTGTATACATACACGCTTGGCAGAAAAACTCTGTCTGCAGATTGCCTGGTGTGTGTTGATACTGATTTTTATACAGCAAACTCAGAGGAATTCTCAAATCCGACCGCAGCTGGCAGAGAATAATGGAAAGTACACAAAAGTTTCAGTGAAAGAATTAACTTTAATGTGAACATGCGTTCCAGAGTGTATGGGAATTTATATTCCTATGTTTGATGTCAGTCTCATGAGGAAGAGCCTGAGAAATATATAAGGGAATATTTTAACTGTGCTTGTTGATTCATCAGCCACTAGATCTCTGGCAGAGTAGAGGTGTGGTTAATGCTAATTTAAACCATTTTAGATCCATGCTGCTATAGTTCTGCTGGTCGTTCTCTTCCTTACATCAAAAGAAAGTGATTAGTTTGAAGCCAGAACAGCTCCCTGAAGTGGCTCAGCTTGTGATTGCAGAAGTGTCAATGTAAAGGGAGGACTGGGAACATCACTGGAGACAGAGAGTGAGACTTGATCTGTTTCATCAGCTGAAAGGCTGCATCTCCTTCGCAAACTGCAGATTGACACATGAGGGGGAATGAATGCTTCTGAAGTTTGATGAAGAGGCAATTTTTAATTTTTAAGCATAGAGATGGAGAATTTGAGGAACTTTTCTACAAGTTTCAATTTTTGGTGAGATGTAGTCGTAGATAGCCTGTTGTAGTGTTGTGTGTAATTCAGGATAGCGAGCATGTGGCTGTATCTACTAAAATCATTGAACTGACTTTTAAAAGCTGGGTTTAAGTATTGCTATTTTTGATCTGAAGGCAATGATAAATCTTGGGCTTCAGCTGATAACTAACCTACTTGTCACCAGCAGGAGCCTGTCTCTAGATAATCTACTTCAGAGGCAGTTATCCCCTATACAGGGGAAATTCTTTAAGTGATCAAGGCATACAAGTCTATGGGAATAATGTAACTCGTGAATGACTTAATAGGTGAGATGGTTGCATACTCTTTATGGAATATACCAGGTTTATGAAATCTGTACAGGTTTATGGTGAAGCTAAGCCAGTGAAAGATGATCCTGACTCTTAAATTTAGGTGTTAAGGAGTGTTAGGTCTGAAAAGAGAAGGTAGTGCTACATCTGTGACAAAGTGAAGGTAAGAACAAAATCAAACGTCGAAGTGCTGATTTACTTGGTTGCAACCATCTGGTAACATGAATATTTCCTAAATAAGCAAGTTATGATAGAAGTGATGATGAATAAAGAAAAGGAGAGTGTGCCAAATTAGTGATTGCAATGTAACTTCACAAGTCATCTATTAAATGCATGTGCCGTGGCTGAAAACCTGTGTATTTAAAAAAAAAAAAACCACCACAAAAAACGCCCCAAAACAGCAAACTTCTGACGCTCTGTAATAAAATCAAGTAGAATTTGGCTGATGGGAGAGCAAGCAAAGTGTATCACAGACACAGCACTCAGAGTGCTGATCTCTTTTGGAGAAGCAGGCTTCTAAGTTTCCACTGCTCATTAGCAGTTGGCCTAGAAATCATCCCAGATTTTCATATTGTAAACCCTTAAATTCTGGGGGGGTTTGGCTGAAAGACAATATTTTGTCTGTTAATTTGCTGCGTGTCTGTGATCAAATGCAATGTCAGATGTCTGGAGGTGTATACAAACACAGGATATTAGACTCAAGCAATGACAAACTGTACTCTACAGACTGTAGAGCAAGTTCCTGTGGAGTCAAACTTAGTTAGAAAATACACCCGAGTTATACTAACACCATATGAAACTTGAGCTTGAAGCAATGAAAAGAATTTTGTTTGACATTTTTCAGATTATAATACGAAGCATTTTTCATTTTAATTGGTTTTAATGCTGCCAAGCACTTGACAGGCCTGGCAGCTAAATCATATTATTCACAGAACAGGTGCATAGCGAGTTAGTTACCGTTCCCTGCCAAAGTGTCTCAGGCCTCTCTTAGACTGGTCAGCTGTTCAAGTGCTTAGTCCTTGGCCTTTAGGCTGAGGCAGCCAACATAAGTACCTGTTGATACTGAGTGTTTTCTTCTGGCTTTTTTTTTTTTTCACCCCCTCCAAGGTGGTTTGAAATCACTGACTGCATCCTCTTAGGCTGCTGTCAAACAATAATGAAGTTCAAGTGTTGTGTAGCATGGAGTTGATGTGGAGATGAAAAGATTCATATATCCAAGTAGGAAAAATATCTTAAAATGTTTTCTTATCCCTGATAAGTACCACAGAAGTGAAGGGCCCTGAACATGTTTCTCTAAATAGGTTTATACCGATCCGAAGGCTGTTTTTCCTCCTGTGACCATAGGTACAGACGTGAGATAACTGCAACAGGATCCTGCAGTTCTTGTTCCACTATTTAACCTTTGTGTGGGTACACCACGCAGCAGCACCTGCCGCAGTACTACTGCTTCTTCAAAGGCACAAGGCTCCGTGGTGACAGTGCTCCCTCCTCTGTTTTTTTTTTCCTGGAGAGCTACAAACACGCAGTGGGCCATCTTGAGGGGAGACCTTTTCACTCTCTACAACTACCTGAAAGGAAGTTATAGTGAGGTGGGGGGGTCAATCTCTTCTCCCAAGTAACAAGCGACAGGACAAGAGGAAATGGCCTCAAGTTGTGCCAGGGGAGGTTTAGGTTGGATATTAGGAAAAACTTCTTTACCGAAAGGGTTATCAAGCATTGGACAGGCTGCCCAGGTGGTGGAATCGCCGTCCCTGGAGGTATTTAAAAGCCAGGTAGATGTGGTGCTGAGGGACATGGTTTAGGGGTGGTTTTGGCATAGGTTTATGGTTGGACTTGATGATCTTGAAGGTCTCTTCCAACCCAAGTGATTCTATGATCTTTCCTTCCGCAGGGAGTAATTATACTTGTATCTTTCCACTTCTGTCTGTCGAGGTCTTGCTTTTGCAGCCACTCCTTTAATGCCAATAATACTGTAGCATTGCCATATTGCCATACCAGGATGCTGATTTCGCCCGCAGTCTTAAGGCTTTGAGTCCATTCAGTGTTTTAAAGACTCTCTAAGAACTTTCTAACAAGTAAAACTTAATGTGGTGTTTGGAGGATTTTTTTAAGTATTACTCTCAGATGCTGACTGTGGCTCTTACTTTGTGGCAGCAATGTTTTCCTTACTAAACGATTTTCATTCTCTTGCTAAATTTTAGGCTTGGACTGAAAGATCAGCAGGAGAGAGAAATTGTTCATGTTATCCTTTACTGCTGCTTACAGGAGAAGACATATAACCCCTTCTATGCATTTTTGGCTAACAAGTTTTGTCAATGCGAAAGACGATTTCAGGTGAAGAAAAATCTGTTCCCACTTTGTTTTAGTATCATTATTGCAGTTTGGAAGACAGTTATTATATGCTTGAAAATGCATGCGTGCCTGTTAAGATCTTGGTCCTGAGGAAAACTTCTGCTGGTGTAGCTTTGCATTCACTAAGGTGTAGTCATGGTCAGATCTGAATGCGAAATAAAGTAACTACTGGAGAAGGTTTGCTTTCTTCTGGTTTTACGCATTTTAAAAGAATTGAACAGTCTGATCAAGCATCTCTGTAAGTTAACAGAGAGGTCATAAAGAATAGAAGGCCAAAAAGTTTTGTTATGTTACTCATTTAGAGAGTCACTTGATTTGTAGGATTTACTTATTTTTTTTTCCTTTGACACCTAGGTGACATTTCAGTTTAGTATTTGGGACAAAATCAAAGACTTAGAAAACCTGTCAGCTACTGCTATCTCCAACTTGGTTTCACTGTTGGCTCACTTACTAAGGACAAAATCATTGCCACTCTCAGTTCTCAAGGTTGGTGTGTTTTCTTTTCAAAATACTTCTGTGTTTTCCTTGCATTTGCTAGTTCTATGGAAAAATGTATTCTCTCTGTTACCTAGCTGGTACTTTAGCTATTCATGGCCATAATCCAAGACAAAGCTTTTTATAAAACTACCAAATTAATCCAATTGATTACAGTAATGCTGTCGTTTGGGGAAAAGGGAACCTGTGGTGACCTGGACATATAGCAAGTCTATAATTCTGTATCTAGAGCAATTGTAAGATTATTTTCTTTAGAGTATCCAGGGTTGGAACTGAGGCCCCCTTCATTAACAGGCTTTGTCAGTGGATTTTGTGCTATGCTTTTTAGCCAATGTTGATTTTTTTATCAGACCAGGAAGAAATCTACTGAACACTTGGATTTCGGAATGGGCTGTCCATAGACTTTTATTAGAAGAATAATTGAAATGTGTTAAACGGGCAGTTATATGAATTTTTCTAGGTACTTCTGAAGTATTTATCTAATTGAGAAATTATATCTGGTGTTCTGGTACTGGTAAACAGGTTATTCCTTCAGAAATTTCTCTTCTTTCTTTATTGATTGGCTTTAGGAGGCAGCATTCTTGGCTAATTCTTCTGTGCCAAACTTAAGACTCTCTGTATATGGGAGTCTGGTTGGTGTGCTAAAAGCTGTTCATTTAGAAAAGAATTCAGCTGGTTTAAATACTTGAATTAATCTAATTCTCTCTCTTTACTAGGTAATTGAATTCAGCGAACTAGATAAACCCAAAGTCCGTTTCTTGCGACAAGTACTAAGCACGCTGTTAATCAAAACAGATGCTGAAGAACTTACTGACATTTTTGTGAGGTAAGTGATCAGAGAGATCTCCAGGGAACCCTTGGTGAGTAGTAATTAAGAAGATAAGAAGTTTGCTTATTTTGTTTGGAATTATACAGTGCTTTTTCCAAGGATCAGCCATCCATCACTTAAAAAGTAAGCTCTCCTGGGTGAGTGGGGGAAGCGTATCATTTGTGTGTCAGTCCAGGCTCCCATACAGGTACAGCTGTGAGAAGTGTTACACAAAATAAGGCTTTTCAGGTATTCAATGTATCATTTTGGTCATCGGATTTTCATGAGCAGAGCTCTGTAATTACTTGCTTTCCTTAGTGCGTTACCATCTGTGTGCAGTGGGATTTACTCTGGCAGCAGTCTTTGCTACAAGGTATCTTTAGTGTAAGAAGGAAAAATAAAGAAATACTAATGAGGGAAAGGTTTGGAGGATATTTATTATTTCTTTTTGTAAATGAACATTGTCTGGGAAAAGTTATTTTTGTATATGGGACGGGGTTGCTGGGGAATCTCCATCCTTGGATATGTGTAGGACACTGAGCAACTGGACCAGACCTGGGTGTTAATCCGGCTTTAAAGAGGAGGTCAGATAAGATGACCTGCTGACATCCTTTCTGACTTATTATTCCATGATTCTGTGATTTTGTTGTATTAAACTTGCCATGTTACATAAAGTTAGAAAAAATCAGGTGACGATGTTTGAATCGTTACACTGCAGCACAAGGAAGGTCAAACATGGTGTTTGCCTTGGGTTTTGCTGTAATGTAATTGTTTACATACAGCAAGGCTGAGGTTCAAATATGCCATTTTATTGTTGAGGATCAATTGTATGTTGAGTGTGTTTGGGCTGTTTGCCAAACCAATGCAGACTTGCTGGTAATTTGAACACCTCTTCAGAAAAGCTCCTTTTATAGGTTGGATTTTTCTCTACATCTCTTTTTGAAGAAGATAAAGAAAATAATTAAGAAACTTCTGAAACAGTAGAAGACTAAGTGCTATTTTTGATCTGTATCCTTACAGGGTATCTGACAACCCCAAACTGGCAATGCTACGAGAAAGCTTGAAACTCTTCCTTACGCACTTTTTACTGAAAAATGCACAAGCCCATAAAAGTCCTGAAGAAGCTAGCTTATTAAAAGAAAGAGTTGAAATAGCAACCAAGGCTTTGCAAGCAAAAGAATCCAAACTGAAGCTATAGTGCTGTTTTTCTAATAAAATATACAGAAAGACTGTGTCTGGATGAAGATGCAAAGCTTTGTTAGTCTTTCAGACATGAATAATTGTGACTGAGGAGAGCTGTGTTACTCTAAAGGATCTGGTTTTTGGTGTCAACAGTTACTTTGCCCTACGCACTAGTTACAGGTTTAATTGAAGGTGATACAACTTTGAAGAAAGGGAAAATATATATATTTTTTTGTCCTGTCCCTTTTTAGCGTGAGTGCTTCATGTTCATGCCTAGTATCTGGAGAAGAGGATGAGTTTCTCTGCTGTGATACTCCCAGTCAGCAGTAGCGTCCTGCATTGCATATTCTAACCTTTTGTTTAAAATAATAGTGTAATACTGACCACGGTATGTGAAAGAATGAGCCTTAAGCAGAGGCTCTTAGTGACTAATCATGGTACTTGCCTGAAGAAACAGCCCACTAGATGGCATGAGTACTGGTGAGTCAGTTTTGGGAGAAATCAGCTTTTTTCTTAAAGTGTTCAAGTTGTCTCTCAATTCTGTGAATTGTTTACCTGACTGTGGGTCGGGAAAAGATCTTCGGTTGGATTCAAAGCTGTAGTAAAACGACTTGAAGATCTGACTTTACCCAATTATATTGGGTTTAGAGATCAGAGCGTAGTTTTATTGCTCTTTTAGCCTGTTTTTCACAGCTTTAAAATTGGAGTTGCCTAATCGCTTGTGTTAATCAGATTTTCTAGGCATAAAGAATAATATCAGTATGAGTCTTTCAATAAGAGAATACCTTCCTTAAGAATTTGCTTGCATTTTCCATTCAGATGTTTTAAAAAGATATAAGAGTAATCATGTACATTCCTTTCTGTAACACTCGGTGTTAATGGTTTGTTTCTTTCGTCACCTTACCACGAGGCATTAAACTGTGATTTTTCTAAAGGCTTTGCTGTTTGTATTAGCTTTACTGTAGCTGGCTTGCCAGGAAGGGAGTGACCTTAAAGTGGGGGGAGAGGATGAAGCACTTTTTTCTCTGCAGTATGCACTGCATCTGCTTAACCTACCTGTGCTAGAGCTGCCAGCCCTAGATCTGTAACCAGGCGTGCCCTCTGCTGTTCAATAGTCCACTCACTTACGGTGCCTGCTAATTGCATTTGATACTAATTGACCTATTCAGCTGCTTTGGATCTGTCCTTGTTGGGCAAATTTGCTCCCCGTAGGCATCCTCCAGAAAACGTTCAGTTCTGCAGCAAGAGGTGGTGGATAAGAATTTTAAAAAATCTTTTTATTTTTTAATCAACGAGTTGAATGTAGAGTACTCTGCTTGTTTGGTTGTATGAGTAACGTTTTTTGGGCAGAGGAGTGCTTCCCCCAGCAGCCAGCGAGCTGTTTTTTCTCACCTCTCCTGTGTTGGAGAGGGCAAGTTGTAGGGAACAAGGTGTGCTGGGAGCAGAGAGACCCAGTTTCAGAATCCCGGGCTGCAGTAGCACGGTAACGACTAACGCAAAAGAGATCACTGTCAAAAGAACAAAGCGCAATGCTTTCTTCAGCTTGTGATGTACCATGGGCAGCTTTTAGGCATACAGAACTGGCCAGTTCCCCTTAGCTGTATCTTGCATGCAACAGGCAGAAGAGGAAAAAAAAAAGAGTTAAAATATCTCTAAAATCCATACCAATTAACAAAAGTATGGGCAGCAGAAGAATTGATGCTATTTTGATGGATACAAAAGTCACGGCTTCGGAGGCTGTGTGTAAACGGCTCCCTCGCAACCAACCATGCCGAACCTCCCATTTTGGTGCTGGAGGCTGGACTGGGAAGAAAATCTCTGCAAGCCCCTAGAAACTGGCTGCTGTGGAATGCACGGGACCGCGGTGAGTAAAAATTGCTCCCTCTAGACTGCAGCAGCCACCTAATTAATTACCTTTTTTGCAGGAGTTTAGGTAGACCCGGCATTTCAACGTGGTTGTGGTTTAATACATAAATGGAAACACATTGCTGTAGCTGGGAGATCCAGCCAACTTTTGCTCCTCGAGATAAATCCTGAAACATCTTCCGTAAGTTAAATGTGACGGGCTGCCGGTTCCTCGTTGGAATGCTTTGCTTGGCGGTCAGAATTGACCACCCTTTTCCGCCCATGGAAAGATTGCCTGGTGTTTTATGGCTCTGAGTCTATTCACTTGCTGCAGCTGCCTGAGGCGCTGTGATGCAGGTGTTGCTGTGCAATTAGAGAAGATGGTTTTAACCTTACAGTCTAAAATTACAATTGCTATTTTTTTTTTTAAAGAGAGACTCCCATTAGCTGTTATTTATCCCAAACAGCTACTGTTTTGTTCAAACTTAGTTAATTAGAGCCATTGCTTCGTTTCTGAAGAAAATAGATTTTACCTGCCTGCAGCTTTTACTTTTGTCGCATTTATATATGAGCATAATTTTTTTTGAAAACCTGAATTTTCAAGGAAAACAGCCAAGATACACTGCCAGTCCACAGTGCTGCAGTTATGGTACAAAGACAGTTGCTGTGGGTGATTCTGCATAGGTTCAATCCTCTCACTGTGATTCCTTGAGGGAATAGCTGTCAAACAGAAATTTGACAATGCCGGGATAAATATGAACTCCTGAGTCCTGGATCTCGCCATGTTTAACAATTTTTTCCATGCTCCTGCTGCCAAACTGGTGGAACTTGACAGTGGTGGAAGGCCTGTTCGAGTGCGCTGCGCAAGCTGGCGCTTCTGTGGTCCAGTCACATCCTACGTATGTAAGGCACATGCGAAAAGGAAAGCGGAGACAATTTTGTATTTATTTGTGCATATATTTATATTAAAATATGTTTTATATTTATACATAATATGTTTTACAGGTATTATATGTATAAATATGTGTACAAATATATATTGTATAATATATATTTCTATATTGTGTATTTTAATATATATAAAAAAATATTTTTAACCCTGGAGAAAAAAACTTGTCACCAGCAAAGCTAGCCCTGCCCAAGTGTCTCCCCCTTGCAGCAGGCTTGTTGGTGCCGTAGGGTCTCTCTGTAGCAGGAGCCAGTCCAAATGCTGGCACGCGGCTTCCTGCAAAACTGCGCGCTAAGCACCGACTGCCAGCAGAGGCTGCTGGAGAAGTTAAACGGGGCTTGGACACGTTTTGCTTTGCCTGCTGCGGAATAAATGTTCAATAACACTTACCCAACATACAGCATGTCAACGTTTCTTCCTCTGGAGCGTTAGTCTGTTAGCCAACGTCAAAGCCCTGTGAGGAACGCTCACTGATCACTTCCACTAGGAGAGATGACACTTAAAATATCCCACATTCTTCCAGAAAGGAGGTTTGGGGGAGTTACTACTTCATGAGCAGAAAAAAGCTTTGAATTGTTTAAAACTACACTACCCTGGAAAACTGAGCAGCTACGGCTGCAGCACTGATCCTTAAGCCTGACAAGCTGGTGGAAAATACAGCGTGATTTGCTTTAGATGCACTTAACTAAAAGCCGGATGTGTGATTTTTTTTTTTTTTTTTTTTTTTTTT
>VZSF01004752.1:0-42466 GCA_013398295.1 Chionis minor
TAATTTTTATTTTTTTATTTAAAGCACAATATTCCTGACTCAATTTACCTCCCTCAGCCATCACTACTTGGAACACCTCAAATAAAAAGGTCTAATCTCCACGATGAACTGGGTGGAGACAGCGCACCAACATATTCTCCTGGCCTTCATTTTTAAGGACTGCTCGAGTTTGGCATTGAGAGAAAGACATCCTTTTCCACAAGCTAAAGCGCTGCACCTCCGCTGAGGAATCACCCGCCTTGGCAGACCTGTGGTGTGCATTAACGACGCTGCTTGACCTTTTCAGAAACCACAGAACTGCTGCATCACTACGGGGAGATTCAGGAAGGATACTGTCATTTTGCTACCAGATCACCACCCTCGTAACAGCTGGCATCTTTGAGGCTGTAAAAGACACAGGTAGGTAAACTGAGGGCGAGATGGCCGGTGCTCCCCATGCCCTCCCTTCAGGTTATTTTCTGGTAAAGGGAGGGGGCAGTGACTCAGGCTGCCCTGCCGGCCCCTATAGACCCCCCCCCCCCCCTCAAATTACTGACCTCATAGTTTGCAGGAACGTGCAATCTCACTTTTGCTTTTCCAGACCTCCCAATATCATTTTCCAGTCCAAAGATTTAATTAATTCATTATTCTCTAGATTGTGAGGGCTTTGCGACAGCCCCCCCCCGACCTCACACCACGTCCCCGTCCCCCCCTTTCCTTCTACCTGCCCACGCACACAAATACTGCGATAAAGATGTAGCAGGAGTAGCTTGTTTATTTGCAGTTAGTATTTTTGACTCAGGAGGCTGATCTCCTTCACCCCAGCAGCTACGTGTGGCACTTCGCACAAAACTTGCAGAACCTGAAGTCTAGACATATTAATGACAAAAGCAGAGCTGACGCCTCATGCTAACATGCCGCAATTTCTTAAATTGGCAAAATCACAGTTCCCACAGGCTTCTGGCAGGCCTTTGCTAGGGAAGACCTAGATCCCGTTTGCAAGGGCTGAGCTTCTTTCCCAGATTTTGCCGGCTTCCTCTTTTTTGCCCAATCTGACCCTTCTTCTTCCATAATCAGATTAAGAGGCTCCATACAAAACGTTGTCAGACCACGATGCCCCCTCCCAGCGTGATGGAAACGATACCATTCCCGAACTGCCAGGTGTAGCCCTTCAATATCCCCTGGGAGTGCCCAGAGCTGATCCTGTTCCCAACAAACAGGAAAAAAACAAACCAAAAACCACAACCCACACCGTAAGTGACCAAAAGATACGTGGGTTTCAAGAATAAAACCAGACCCGTGAACAAGTTTTCTGGGAGGACACATATATCTTTGAAATTAAATTTTAGCACATGGTCATTTCTGAGTTATGAACAAAGTTGGAACTGCTTCAAAACCATGAAAAACAGGCAATATGGCAAGCAAATAAATTTTAAAATGATTATTCTCAGCATCTCCCCACAAATTGTGATCTGGCACACAAGTCAACATACTAAATTTCAGGCTGAAGTGAGGACAATTTCTTAAATATTTAATAGTCTAATTCTCCCCTGAATTACCACATTTATGCCAAAGCAGATAAATAGAGTAACTCCAGGGGAAAACTTATACAACACAATAAAAAACAGTCCAACCCTGATGCAGGACAGTGATTATGAAACTGAATTCAGAATGTAAATTGGATTCTGAATTTAAACGTGCCATCGTGCCATCGTTAACACATCTCTGCAGTAGTTTAAAACAGAAAAGAACTAACCAGTCTGAGACCTTGTAAAGGCAATAGCCCCAAACAGTTTTAGAAAACAGTCTGAATTCTGACAATTTAATTACAACAATTCAGGTTATTTTGCTTGCTGAATTGCTGTGCTTAACATGGAAGTGCTGTCATTTAATGCCTGTTTTCTGTTTTACTGTTCGTGTCCATGGTTTTCCCTGGCCAATTTCTTGGTACCAGTTCCATTTTCAGCTAAGAATAAACAATGCCTGTTTGGGAACTAATTGCTAATGGGTTATGGGGAGCTCTTAGAGATGGCAACCTTACATTTTTGAGCGTTAAATGTTTTCCCTAATGACATTTGAACTATCAGTTCAATTATAACAAAGGGGCTGCCTTGATGAACAAGTGGCACAATGAATAAAATACCTTCCTAGGTTGCAAACGACTTTTTTAGACTTTTTATCCAGCTTAAACAGCAGAAGTTAATTTGAGGATTTTTACAGTATTTTTTCCCATTTACAAACAGAAATGCCGTGGGGTAAAGCAATTACTCTGATTTACTGTTTTCACTTTGATTGAACATAAAGATGTAGCAGGGTCTCAAAAAAGCAGTAACTTAACAAACTGTGCTCCTATCCACAGACAGATAAAGTACCTACTTTGCTATTTCAAAGAGTTTACCTCCAGGCAGCAGCACAGAGCAAACATCAATCAATGACATGTGTCTAAGATGAGATTGATGTTTACTCTCACAGCTTTTCATCCTACATCCAATAAATTATTTTTCCTTCACCAAAATGCCTGGTTAAATTTCATTTTTCACTTTGCAGTATCAGTTTTAGAACTTTAGCTTCCAGCAATTTTAAAGCTAGGATTCATTGACGCCTCAGCTTTTACAGCCTGTTTATGATTTGTATTAACCATGAAACACTACCGTCCAAACATGAATATGATCAGGGGGAGCTGAGCTGGGCTGGCCGCTCACGCAGTGGCAGGTGCCGGCTGGAAGGTGCGAGATTGCTTTAATTATCTGCCTGGAAATTCCCAGTCCGAAAACCGGGAGCTGTATTTTCAGGGGCAGATATATCGCATCTACCAAACGAATGCATATGCACATATCGGATCTGCAAAATCAGCATCTGAGCGTTCCGGGCAGGTGTTCTGAGGGCTCATGCCGGGCAACTGGAAGGAACCAAGGAAAGACTAATTGTGGGTGCAGTTATTATCTTACAGGCGCTCACATCTGACATTCACAAAATGCGAGTGCTTTGCGTGCAAGCCGACTGAAATTTAAATACGCACTGAAATATTGAGAGAACCTAGGGTTGCAATTGAGACTGGGATCTAGGTTGTTGAGTCAGAGCAGTAAACATCACAACAGAGGAACATTAAAAAAATATCCAATTTAGTTCAACATCTGCTTGTACAACAGCACCTCTTCCAGCTCTGCTACAGACTGAACATGCACGTTTTCTTCCCTCGGTGAAGTTTTGCCCAATGAGAGAAATCAAGACATACTTACTTTTTTTTTTTTTTTTTTTTAGTTTCAGGAAAAATAACTTCATCGCATTGTGAAAATCTATCCGTCCATAGCTATGGTATACATAGTTATAAAAAAATTCACCATTCAGTATTAATGAGTAATTCTATATTCAGCGCCTTACTATTTTCTTTTTGCTATTAAGTGCTGGTGCTCTTTTTTGTAATCCTAAAACTGCTATCAAAAATACCAAAGATCGATGAAGAGCTAATTAATGACACTGAGCCAAGCTAGAAACCGAAGATTACTAGTACTTTCAATTTTGCACTGCACTGCTCTAACAATATATTGTTTGGAAGTATATTCACAAGTTACAAAGTCACCACTATTAATAATCTTATACCTGGACTGGGTGTTTCTTTTTCTCCACAATCCAAAATCATATTTAAAACCTCCAGAAATTAAATTAAGATCTTAGCTGTCAAGAAACAGATGCTGTAGATGAGATAGGGAAAAGTATTCCTTTTGTATCCTCCTCCATATTTTCCAAGTGGCGAGAAAAAAATTACCAAGACTGAAGAGCACAAACCAGACAAAGCACAGTGAAGCCCTTTCATTTGGTTTTGTTAATGTTACTTTTATGTTGTAATTAAAAAATACAACAGCTGAGGGGACTAGTAAGGAATCTTGTTTTCTGCCTAACCTAACACTGCTGAATTCCTGGGATTCACAGGGCCTTACCTAACTTGGTGATGCCTATATCTGATCCAGTTTCTTCTTACATTCCTCCCCTGCCAGAGACGTCAGACACAACGCCACACTTGTCTGCTTTGCTCCACAAGTATTTCTCCTTTCCATGGCATCCTTATGCATGGGAAACCGTTCCAGTTATCATCTGCAAGCTTGTGTGGTTTTTTTTCGTTGAAACTTCTTTAGGTTCCTTAAAGTCATAATTAGTAAAAATGATAGAGGTTTTTTGATCAGTCATCCAGCTTATCTCCATAGAGGATGTGCGTGCATAGGCAAATTATTCATATAGTGTTGAACCACATCCTGAAGAGTTTACAGACTGAATGTTGCAATAAACTGAATTTACTGCTATCATTGCGTGATTTCTAGGGGTGTTCTGAACATTTTAAATGCAATGGAAAAAATCTGGCCTTTTAAAAATCTATTTGACATTTCGCAGCAAGTGTTTAATGCTTTATTCAAAATGTTTGTTGAGCTTCTTATTGATGTGTTTGCTGAAAACTGGATTTCAGTCAATGAAGATCTTTAGTGCTAGCTTCAGTAGTAAAAGAAATGAAAACAAGTATCCTGAATATTGTGAAAAATTGTGTTTTGCCTCTATGATCTTTTTCTTGAAAGAAGGTCTTTTTCAGAAAAAAAGACCTCCTCGTTCCTGTTTTTCTCTAGCAACTTAAATAGCGTATTCTTTCCATAGGGGTCTGAACAGTGATCCATCTACCTACAGCTAATCGCAGCATTGAGAAGTACACCAAGGTATACTTCACATAGCACACAAAAATTGAAAGCTCTGTAACTGGTAGAAAAATGTTATCAAGCAATTCACCCCGGTGCAACTTGACTTAAAGGAGCGAAAGCAAAGATTGTAACGAATCATTAAGGCCAGATCTAAGAGCACTCTGCCACTACAGAGATAAGAGCAGTGTCTATTAGAGAATACCCCTGTCACTGTAGCAAAAGGAGCAAAACTTCACAGACTTCCATGGATGACAAAGACAAGTAGTTTTAATTTAAGTTGTTAAACGCTCTTGGTGCTGCTAAGAACCGCTATGAAACATGACTGAAAGACGCACAGAGATTCAGTACCTCAATGTAAAAGTTGTGAAAGCCAATATTTATATTCTGTGCACTTGATTTTAGATCAACAATCAAAACTAACCCATGTCCAAAAGGCACCAAAATACCACACTGAGCTACAGGACACAGGACTGCAGCTTTATGTAGTGTTGTACTTTCACGGAAAGCCAAAGTACAGTATTTCATTATGAATGTGTCAGCTGTTAGTAACCATCAAATCTATGACTCATGAAAACGTCTATACATGTTTTATTAACAAAGCAACATTTCCAATTTGCTCTTACTATAATGGATAATGACTGAAGGTTCATCAGGGTTAATCAAGAAAATGATGTAAATTTTATATTGTATTATGTTTCACTTGGCTTTAAGTGGATCTTGGGTGACAATCTTTTTTATGTGTTTAATCATGATTTACAGCATTATGGAAACCACACAACAGCCCCGGTGTGAAAAAAAATAATGAACAAGTCAGTGCATAAGTCATCAGATTTTTATGCATTTGTAGAAAATCACTTCTCGGGATCTTCAGTGGACAGTCACTGAGTTTAGGTTCTGTAGAAATAGAATCAGTATGTTTTGAGATGCCTTGCTTTAATTTATCTTTCTTTCAAATTTTATAGATAGACGGAGACCTTATTATACCATTTTATATATTACAGATGAGCCATTACAGGTAAGGCTGGACTGAGCTTTAAACAGATCTATATTTGCATGTCTACATGACAAAATAAATTTGGAGGATGTTAATAACTGCACATGAAGATAAAGCAACAACCAAAGTAGTTAAACCCTATGCCAGCTGTACAGATACAAAAAGAATCAGCCACTATAAATGCCCAAATAATAAATCCACTAAACCCTGTGCTTTTGCTTATATGAACACCTGAAATGTAGCTCACTATACAAAGAAATTGTGATTGTTTTTAGCAATAGTTTGTCTGTATCAGAGTCTATAAGCATAAAATGTTACTATGGGGAATTAAGAGGTTCCATCTTCATTCCGCTCAACCGAGGTAAAACAATTAGAAAATGGAATGAGTTAGGTTTTGTATAAAAACCTAAACTTAAATCACAATCTACCTAGTGCCTACATAGACAGCTTGCTTTCATGCAACAAAAAAGACTTTCAGAGAACAAAACGTAACAAGTCTGGGTTCAAGTACCTAAGAAAGTTGTGGTTAATATATAACTTCAAGCTACAAACAGTGAAAAAATGCTTATACAGAGGATGTTTAACTCTCCATTCACAAGAAACTAGTGCTAGCCAAACAGACTGCATTGCACCATACAGATAGCTAGATTCTCTAAAATACATCGTATACATTTAAACCCCAGAAAAATGCAAATTTCTTCCTAGCTCTGCCTTCTGAAAATAGAGAACGTAAACTGGACCTGAGGTTTATGCTTGAACAAATAACAATATCACCACTCATCCTTGGAACCTGCACACGAAAAGTACCCAGCACACAAACCATATGACTTTCAGTTTCTTATTCATTATATCCCGCTCGCCCTGTGCCGCTCTGTTATATTTTGACATGTAGCCCCAAGGGATGCGGCAATCAAAATTAGGAAAAGAAGTTAGCCTAAACCAGCATGCCCCTGCCTAAAAGCATAATTTATGTTCATACATGAATAAAAATGCATATGTGTTAAAATGATGAAAAAGTTAAAACTTGGATGCCCTGTGACTGGTGTAGTTCACGTAAGCCGCTTACACACGCTAGTCCCAATTCATTCTGCCTACGAAGACGACTAGATCTTAACTCATGCTGCCCACCTTCAGAGCTGCACAGAGAAGCAGCCGTGCGCTCCCTTCCTTAAGTGACATGCAATGGAAAGTGAGGTGTTTTATCTCTCATTATAGAAAATAACAACCATTTGGAACAAACTTATCTTTTTTTTTTTTTTTTGGTTTGTGCCTCTCTTGACACTCTGCTTCTGCTGTAGAGTGATGGTGACACAGCTATGCCACAAATCCAAACCAAAATGTAACATGTCAGGAATACAAAACCCTAAACGTAATAAAGTGCAAAATAAGCTCCTGTATTTTAACTCACAGAAGCAGCATGACTGTTCAGGTGCCGCACTTTCAAGTAGGTTAAAATGCCTTTAAATATTTCCAGTCCTGAAGGAAATGACATAAAAATGACAAAAGATTACCCAGAAGCTTTAATGGTTGCGATAGATGCAGAGGCCATTCCAGAGATGCCCGCGCAGGGACGGTGCCAGAGGCGGATGCTGTCTGTTAGAGGGGATCAGCCTGGTCCCAGTCCAAACTGGGGAAGCCAGTGACCTGATGAAGTCGGACACATCGTCCCCTCATTCTCTAACAGCTGCCTCGCCCTGACTACTTTTTCTCAGCAAATTTTAGCTGCAGCAGCAACAACAAAAGCTTATGAGAGAAATGTTCTATTTTTACTGTATACTTTATTTGAAGGCTGAGTTCATAAATGCATATGCATATCATAGTGAATTATAAGGACATAATTTACCTGTATAGTGTAAGGTGTAAAATTATTCAGTCTTTCATTTTAAAAGTGGTAAGAGGTATCTAACTTCTACATATTGTTGTAAAAGCATGAGGAGGGATCTCAATTTTATGTATTGTTCTAAAAACATGGGTTTGGGAGATGTCTTCAACATTTCTATTTGAATCGTCCATAGCAAAGATCCCCTTTTATTATGTTAGGAAGCTTGGAAATATCATTTTTTTCGTGCAATTTTTTTAAATGTTTCAAAACATTGGACTTCAATTTGACCTCTCATTCCAGTGTTCAAGAACATCAGATCTGTGTGTCCTCCCACTGAAGCTGGTTTCACGGGAACTACTTCAGAGAACTAAAATCTTCTCTGACAGGTTATGCATAAAAAACGCCAGAATTTCAATTTCTTCTGTTTCACTAGGGTAATAGAATATAACCAAAAGGAGTTAAAACACACATTTCTTTTTTTTTTTTTTTTAAAAAAAAAGGGAGGGGAGATCAAGGCTGAAAGAAAATTGCCCTGATTTTCCAGGTCAGAAAAGCCAACAAAATGATGATGCTTAAGACAGGAAATCTTTTGCAATGCAAAAAAAAAAAACAAACCTCCATGCAGGAGGAACCCATCCTGCACCTTTGCATTGGCAGATTATCAGCCTATGTTCCCACAGTCCACTGGGGACGGTATACAGGATTGGAATGGATAGGATTTGGAAGACAAGGCAAGCTCTGCCCCGACCACTATCCATGAAGTTCACTGAAGCTCATGTTCACGCTAAAAATCCAGCTCTTGCAAGAATGCTAATCATGCCGTTTGGATTTAGCTGCTCACATGCTCTCAGGCTCCCTAGTCTTAAAAGGGATGACAATCAAAACCCCCGCAGTAGATACCCAAATACTTGTTAAGAAGTAATACTTGAACCTCGTGGAAGGTGTTCAATGTTTTAAAGACACGGGATGACTCTGGTAGATGTCACAGCACATTTTTTCCCCACGGAAAGCCTCGGCACAGGGGAGAGGTGGTGTTCCTGGAGTGGGCTGTAACACCAGTGAACGGTGGAGTTACTCCACCAGTGTTACCTGCTGGCAGAAACCCAAAACAGCGCTGAACAGAAAGGTGAAAAGAGCTGCTTGCTGTCCCCTCCCAACCCTGCTGGATGGGCCTGCTGTGGGGATAAAATGACATGGATGAGGGTAGGAGAGAGCATTAAACTAGACCATTGCAGGTGAACTTGATCTTTATTTGAAAGCAAACAAAGCACGGTATAATTCACACTTGGTAACTGGAATATCCCAGTGCAAAAAATAAACAGAAGCTGTTATTAGCAAGAGAATATTTTGTTGCTAGCATGCTGTGTTAAGCAGAAAACTGCTACTACATTTAGCCTTCCCTAAAACTTTCCTAAGCAGGAATCCTGATATAGCTTCTCAGTAACATAACGAAATGGCAAAGAATTATTTCCTTCTAGGTAACAGAAAGCAAAATACTTACGTAAAGATATTCATTTTGGGTTTTTTAATACAAATAAAAGAAAATAAGCTCAGTGAATTTGTTCGACTTCATATTTGGGAGTCTTTCTTGGAAAACTCTGAAATAATTGTAATACCTGTGTTCTATTTTGCTGTAAACCAAAATAGTATCTTAGTAACTCAATGACAATGGTTTGTCAAAGATTTCTGAGTTTTTATGTAATCCTCAGTAATTTTGCTGTTCCTGACGTGGGAATACCTAGCCTACCTAATTTGATGCTAATGACATAGCACGAGAAAGAAAAAGAAAACTTTACTAGAATCTCAGGAAATAAACCATGAAAGGAATAATGCACTAAATTAAAAGTAATTGACCAGTTGGGTAGACATAAGTATTAAGCTGAAGACAATGTTATTTAAACTCACCCATTTCAAATTAATCCGTTCCCTAACAATTTAAAAGCCTAGGTTTACCATCTTGTGACGTATCTCATTCTCTGTATACAAAACTGAAAAAACATACTGCTCTGTGGACCTCCCCAGGGCCAAACTAAACAGAAATTCCTGTTTCATCTCCCTTTATGAATCTGCTTGGCCCAAATGCTTGCAGAAATGCGTAAGCCTCAAACGTTACCTGAGTGTTGGAAAGCACTTGATATAATTAGCAGCCTCCCACTTCTAATGTGGGAACCATCATATTGTGTAGGCTATTTGTTGTCACGGAAGCTTGCAAAGAGGAGCAATCTCTCTGTGATGCAATCTCAAAGCCACCCAGAACTTACAGCTAAAATACAGCAGCCATGTAAAAACTAGATTGGTCTTTGGGAGGAGGTATAAGGCAGCAGGTTCCCGGTATGACCCAGAAAGTAACCTGCAGCAGAAGAACCCACTGAATGATTCATGGTCCCATCTGGGTCCCAGTTTAGCAACACAAACACATAAAACATCTCCTGTCCTCTAGGTCTTCCTTTCACGCTGATCATGTTGCCCACGTATTTTTGATAACAAATTTCATCCCAAACTGACCTGCAGCTGGGCACTGAGAAAATGCACACACTGGCCTGGGGACCTCTGCTGTAGGAAAGGGGTGGTGTAGCCCAGAAGAGGAGAGACAGATGGATAAAGGAGTGAGGTATGAAAAAGGACAAATTGGATTTGTCTGGTTTAGAAAAGAGAAGTCTGGGAGACATACGAAAATTATCTTCCTACCTATAAAAACTTGTTGCAGAGCAGACAACGTTGAACTGTGTTCTCTGTCTGCTAGGTGACACGACTTAATTTGCAGCAGAGGAGAGATTTAGGTATGATTTTAGAAATCCTATCTAACTTTAAAAGGAAGGGCTGGAAGAGGCTGGTTATCTACTCCACAGCCTCCTTCATGGCGTCTTTATTTCAGAACAGATTGGTCAGTCCTCCCCCCAACCCTGTCCCCACCAGCAGACAGTTCGTGTTAAGTTTGTTCCTTCTCAGCCAGGTTTAATACACCAAATAAGCAAGAATAGATCTTCATCCATTGAACAACACAACTCCCTTCCCTCTCTGAGATGAGCACCAGTGCCTCCTTTACATTATTGTATGGGATGCCTCTGCTCCATAGGTTACTGCCTGTTAGCGCTTACCAAAGTAAGACTAGTTCTCCCCAATAATGAAGACCCTTTTTCAGGAGGAACATACATCAGACACAGATTACTTCTGGGCTAGGGACCTGTGGAACTCCCTATGCAGCTGCTCCTTAATCCTGAGCGACTCGTATGTGCTATAAAGGTTAGATTTTTACCCGTCAGGCTGGCCGAAGTGTGGTTCTCCTGCCTTAGGGACGAGGGATGGAGTAAGGGCTCTACGCAGCCCAGCACTTGGAATAAGTTTTTCAGTTGTGATTTTTTTAATGTATGGGCTGAAGGACAGAGACGTTTTCCTTTCTTCAGTCACTGAATTCAGAAACTGATCTGTGAGACGTAAGAGCAGGAGCACCTTTTCCACCATCTCCAAATGAACCATGCTTAGCTGCTACGGAGGCATGCAGGGCATGCAAAGGGAGACAGGCAAAAAACAGAGCTTTTCTAAAATAGCTTGCATTGTTGATCAAGAACGTAGAAAAATCTCTGACACTAAAAATTCCAGAAGGAATGCTACTCATGGCAGCTTATACTGCTAGCTGAAAAAAATTACAACTCCCCCTACCCCCCCCCACCCCCCAAAAAACTTTTTTACTCTTACAGGTTTAGGAAAAAATAAAGAAAGAGGAAAACGAGTTGTCTGTATGGTGCAGATACACTATACTCTGTTTTTGGGACCTGATGAGACATTTTCTGTAATGTGAAAATTATGGCATCTTTTGTCACAAATTAAGGTAAACTTTTTTTTTTTGGTACTGGTTTGGATATTTTTGCTTACCTGTTCATGGCATTCTGTTAGGTGCCGTCATAAAAAGAAAATACTGTTTGCAGTATTTATTTGTAGAGACAAACATTAATGCTGAGCACTTAGCAGTACATTATGTTTTTTTGAGGATGCACTTGGGGGAATCAAAGTATTTTATTGCACAATGGATATTATTCTGTTTGTACTTGCATTCCTCCAAACTTAAACCATTCACAATGTTTTATTTCTGAGCATACATAACCAAGAACACTGACTGGGGCGATATTGTTAAGTATTCAAACAATTCCTGCACATCGCTTACAAAAAGAATGCCTTTGGGTAAATATCTTTGCTTTCTCTTTTTTCTTTGCCTTTCCTTTGTTGGTGCCCTTATATGACATGTTCTTGGAAAAACGAACCACATTTGCTCCACTTACTGTTCAACAAAAATAAAGCATGAAAAATGTTAGAAGATACAAATAAAATCTAGTATCTGTATTGCACTAATTTGTCAGGGGTTGAATAAATGTTAATTATACTGCTTTTTAAAAATCCGACTTGTTAATGTCATTTTTAATTTAGAATGTTATACTGTAAATGTTTTCCATTGTGTTAATTTACACCTGTTATTAAAGCCTCCATTATTAGGTTTACACTGGAACAGCTACTTTGTGCCACTGAAATTTGCTTAAAACAGCAGAAACAATTACTAATTAGAAGGGCATGTTTACTTTAATTATATTTATTTCCTAGTCTAGTTTTATATGTAGCACACTATGAAAGTGTATGATTCAATTAGCCAAACCCATTTATCTTAGGCAATTCCTCAAATGAGCATTGCTTAGAAAGACAGCAAATTCTTTCAGCACTACTTTGCCTCATAAATTTCATAGGTGACACTAATAAATACATATGGTGACTGGGTATCACTTTCTACGTGACCTCACTGCTTTCTCCCATTTTTGCTAATGCTTATTCAGTAATTGCAGATTACCCGAATGACATTTTATTTAAACAACAAGCCCAACTGTTTTAATCAAAGATTTAAACCAGTGACAAGGAGAACCATCTTCAGCATTCATAAACTCAGAATCAATACAAGATAAGCGCTCTGCTCATTCAGTTATCCGCATGCTGTGAAACTACTACTGATGTTCACCCACTGATATCTAGAGCTAGTCTTATGTATTGCACAGTGCTTTGTAAATTTGCAAGCCAAATGCTATTTAAACTGCTGGGGAACAAAAAGTTAATGTCTTTATCCTTTACAAATACGAGTCTTTGAGTAGTTTTTCCAGTGAAAGTTGTATTATCTATCCATTCTCACAGATTAAAAAGAAGGAGAGCCATAAAAATTCTTTACAAATGGCTTCCCTGAAGCTCACTCCTAGTATTAGGTTTTAAATCTGAAGTGAGGATTAAAAAAAAAAACACACACACAGGAGTTAGTTTCTAATTGACAGTTGCTGCTTCTAATCTATGTAAATGGTATTGGCAGGTAGGACGACACAGTGTTGCTTTCGAATAACATTATTTCAGTACTTATAACAAAACTGAGTACTCTGAAAAATAAAACAGAAGATAAAATTGTGCAAGCCGGGGGAAACCCCAATGAGCTCTACACCGCGAGGCTCTCTGCCTCGCTCAGCCATCAAGGTTAATGCATTTACACTATCTCACTGTCACTGCCCGAGCATAACAGTTGTGTGACATTCAACGCGCGCAGCTGATGCTGTCAAAGTGGCTATGACAGGGGCTACGGCTTCCCAAATAGGGGCAACCGCTGCCTGTGGAACGGTGTGCAGCAGCTCTACGTATCGGCAGTGCTACCTGTAATGATCAAATACATGAGTTTAGACCATCACACTTCAGGCTGCTTGGGTCACGTTTTACACCTTCCACCACAAAGGGAATTAATTCCTAGTTAAATTTCTCTTTAACATACGGAGCGTAACAAGAATGATGAAAACCTGAACTTTGAATAAGAATTCAGCCAGCATCTGCTGTGGCCAAAGACCACAGACCTACCTTCTTCTAATCCACTGCAACGCAGAAAACAAGTGTATAAATAGAAAGCCTGATGTAATTCAGAAAAAGCTGCTATTAAAAAGTCAGCATTTTAAAAAAGCTAACAGAGACATCTCTCAGCCGAGGCAATTATTTTGTAGGTTAAGAGGAGAGAAATACTGCTGCAATTGAAGATTTGTCTTCACAGGGGTTCTCGGGAAAGTCAAGGCAAATCAACTGAGGGAATGAAGTCAGTTCCCAGTCAGATGAACGTATATTATGGCAGCTTAGCCTTCCTCCGAGAGGAAAACGGATCAACTCTCCTGATGTAAGACCACTTGAGACCAGACCAAGCGTGTTTATGCAGGGGTTTTACGCGCTTTAAGGTTTGCAGACTGACTTCCCACATTTAGTGCCTCCCCTGCTCTGGCGTTGCCGTTACCCGTGCCACATGGTCACAGACAACGAAGGCTGACTTAATGGACACCATGCGTGACCTTTCACTAATAGCACCCTTTCTTTTATTTACATGGGGTGCACGGCGAAGGGGAGGTTATACGAAGTGTACTGGCAATTTCCAATAGCTAACTATCTTTAATAATGAAGTGTAAGATAACAAATCAAGGCTGAGTCATAACTAATTAAAAGAAATGGGAATTGAAAATGAATGTAATTAGTCAAAATTTCTGAGCAGTGCCTTTATTACAAAGTCAATAATTAAAATGGAGAAATCAGTGTTTTGTAACATAATCAAGCCCATACACAAGCAACTTCTGGCCTTTCTTCAAGTGTCTTGGTTTTGAATATCTATGCTTTCAGAAAGCCCAGATTACCATAAATGCTGGGGTTTGGTTTTTTCCAAAGAAGAAACTGATGAGATGGACTTAGTTATCTTTGCTGGGACGCTATCAGGAAAAGCTGGCCACAGTATGTTGTTACTGCCTCTGTAATTAGGCTACTGTCTTTGCAACAGCAGGAAGAGGCAAGATCAATTCAAACTGAAATAATGCTGGTTGCATTATTTTGTTGGAAGTCAGAAATACATGTACTTGTATGGTACATACAGTTGTAATGAATCTGAGTTCCTAAGTGCTAGGATATATGCATGCGAAGCAGGTATGTGCCTTTTTAAAAGGGGCCTGTAGGTGTTAAATTAAGCAGACTTCAGAAGAATTTTAGTTTATAACAGAGGTATATTGATTCACTGTAATATTTTCCCTCTGACATGTACCTTCTTGTAAGCGTGGGCTGGCTCTTTCTAGGTTTGTTCAATATGGATCCTCCAAAAGGGATTTTCTTATGTGCAACGATTGACTAACAGCAACTATTGCTTTTCTGACCAAATATTCACCCTGGTCTAATTCTTCTTGCTCCACCACAACGTATTTCGCCACAAAAAAAAGAAACCATAGAAAAGGCCTGGTATTCTCCTCCATGTCTGCAATGCTGGCCCTGATCAGAGCTTTTTGATTTCTTTCAGCCAACATTCCCCAGGTAATTTTACTCAGGCTCGCTTAGTGGGAAGCAGCGCATCAGCCCCAGCTCTGCCCAGCCAGCCAGGCACTCCTCCTTGCTGGTGCAGTTGGGAACCGGCTGGCCGTGGAGCACTGCATCTTCTCCTCCTCCTCTCGCCCCTAAAAAAAACAAGACTGAGGTGTGACTGCCTTTTTCCAAAAGAAGAAGGGGATGACCCAAAGGTATTGCATCCAGTGGAAACCCAGCACCACAAACAGCCGGGTAACACATCGCACAGTCATGTGTTATTACTCCTAATAGAAAGCAATAAATAATGTTTTAGCCCAGACGCAGAGCGCAAAGGGGAAACGCGCTCGTCCTCAATTTGAGGCTGCGGGATAAGCGGCGGCTCCGTTAAGCCGTGCCTGTGATCCGACACTGTCTGAAAGGCACGGCTGCTGCCCGGGGAGCCGGCCTGCCGCTCGTTCCCGCTGCTGGGGTGCAAAAGGCTTCCATTAGCACCGACCTCAGCACAGGAACATTTCTCCCTGGGTGGGAAAAGAAATATCACCGACTTCGAAACCTTCTCCCTCCGAGACTGGGGTGAAACTGCGCCAATGCTGGAGTCACCTCCCATAGACCCACCTGGGCGCAGGGTGAGCGTCAAGGAGCAGCACAAACTAAAACAAAGACGCCGGTTTCTCGAATATTTGCAACACGTAGGGTCTACACCAACTTGGTGCTATCAGCAGCAGTTCACGGCACGTGTGCGTGCACAAACAAGCTCCCCAAAAATACAGAAAACTGGGAATCACAACAGACTGAAAGATATCCTCAGCATCCACAGCGATCCTGAAAGTCACAAGAAATGGCAAGGAAAAAAAAAAGGGGGGGGAGGGGGCGTGTGGAATATCTAAAAAGGGGCTGTATACAAATGTTCCCTACACAAAGATTTTTTTACTAAAACTATTACATTATCTTCCGAAGAGCTAACACTTCAAAAACATAGACCTGAGTGCTACTGCAGCGATAAAGAAGCTGCTGAAACACAACACTCAGGCTACCCCAGTCCAGCAGAGCTAAGATTACCTTTATTCCTGATTCACTCAGAAAAAAACCCCAAAACCAACAGATTCTTGCGCACAGTTGGAGGCCACTTTAAAATAGATGTAAGCGCCCATCTTAAAACCATTAACAAACCTCTTTTTTACCATAGGATTCTGGCTAGCATGGACAACTGGGCAAGCCCCATGGACTCAAATGACTAATAATGCATGAATTCCTCCAAATCAAAGGTAAAGCAAGCAAAAAAGACAAGCAGAAGGAGAAAGCATCTTAAAAAAATTGCCAGAGAGCTAGTTTTGGATCTAAAGGCAACACCAAGCCTGCCAACTTCTCAAAGAGGCTGCCAAGAAGCCAGATGCCATAACTGGAAGGATATTATCCAGAGTTTTACATCTGAGTCTCATGAGCGCCTTTGAAAAAGGACAAAAAAATGGATGCTGGCAAGAGCTCAACTGTTTAATTTCTATCCCCACCCTAAATATTTACTTAAAAGTTAAATTGAAACCATTGCAAAAATTAAAGACAGGATGTGTAAATACAATGTTAAGTATTTACAATGACCGACAAGGGCGAGCTAGCCCTACCAAAGTACTGGAAAACTCTCTGGGAACATGAATTAAAGACTCGAGGTCATCCCAAACTCCCTGTTTGAGCTGGGCTTCAGAGAGCACACAGAGTCCCCAAGGAAGGACTTGTGGTGACAGAGTTTATAGAAGTGGCGCCTGCCCCTGCAGGCAGGGTGGGCACAGGAGGGCTCTGAGCAGCTCCTCTCCCACCAAGGAGAGCAGGCACACGGCTCGTCCCCATCACACCATGGGTTACACCTGCCGCGTTGCGGCCCCTACGTGTGCCCCAGTGCAAGGAAGCTCAGCCCACCACAGGAGCTGGCACATGGCTGTCACACCAGAATGATGCCTTTGTGTTGGCTATGCTGGAGGCGTGTTTGACCACATCATGGAGGAGATGCTGACCACCCTTGAGTCAGAAGCCAGCTGCAGACCATCAGAACAGTTTAGATGGTCTACAGCTCTCTCCCTTCTCATACCTGAAGAAGTCAATGCAATGAGGTAGGTAAACTGCCTGCAAGTAACAAGCTGCAAAAAAAAAAGAGCTGAAGAGTCTCTAATCAGCAGACAAGACCAAAGGTTGACTACCTCCGCTCTGCAGCAACGTCCCGCAAAGGGTAAGGTAGCACTGACAAATTGGATCCAGCCCCTTTAATAAGAAAGAAAGTGACCATAACATTTGGATTTTTAGGGTAACTGGTAAAAGACCTGCAGAGATCTCTAGTGAACGTGCAAGCCCAATCTCTGATTTTACTTCATGTAGCCCCCATTTTGTGAGCACATAAGCGCACACATTTAAAATACTTGAATAACTTTGTTTAAATCACTGGAACTCCTCCTGTGCATCAAGTTAAATCCTTGCACAGGGTCAGTCCTCTTAGGTCACAGTCTTGCACTGTTTATGCAGAAAAAAACTTTGTAACCGGATTGATTTGTATATCCTGCCATTGCTTGGCACTGAGCATTTGTATCCCTTGACGTTAACTGGCATCTGTCAAGCACTCTCCTATAAAAAAGTTATTCAGTTTCACACATTTGTGATATGCAACTGCATACATTACTTGGGTAAAGGAAAGGCAGTTACTTTGATTTCCATCATAAAATACAGCGTAAGTGTAAACTATGAACTGCAGAACACACAATAAAAGTGATGACTTTTTTAAATACTGGCCAAGCAAGCAGTATTTTACAAGGCAAGAAACAAATGTTCAGGTCAAAACTGCAAATGGAAGTGACCAGGCCTGCACCGGACTTGAAGGAGAGAATATCCACACTCCCTGCCCCTCAAGACTGTGACAGGTCAATGTCTCATCTTATTGAACACACCTGCTCTGTCTCTCCTTCTGGACTTTCTCCAGGCTCATTAGGTTTCGCTAGGGCTTTGGGGGTTTATTTTTTAAGAAAACACCAGGTAGCATGCAAAAAAAAATTAACTGAAATTCTGAATTAATCTAAATCCCGCTTTTAGCTAGTTCAAGTCATGTTTATAATGTGTGTGCACCACTTTGCATTTACCATGAGGCTCCTCAATTAGCTCATAGACAAGTTAACCTTCTATCTCCCAGCAAACATAATTCATGCTCATTTTATACAACACAGCATTCTGCTGGCTATTATCCATCATTTACAAGTGTTATTTGTCTATAAAAATGACACTAAAAAGTTGAAAAATTATTCTGCTCTGCCTGCTTCTGGATGTGTTTTAACAAATGATACCAATGCAAAAGGCTCTAAGTCATGTAAGAAGCAATTAGTCAAAGAAGCCATAAATATTTTTTAAAAAGGATATAAATGATTGCTTGCCAGATAGTAAAAGCTCTAAAGGTTGCTACATAATAAAAGACTGAACCTACACATACATATCTGAGTAACTTTACCCCTGTGTGCAATCCCATTAGGATGAAGAAGGTTACTCAAGGAAGTAATGTTAGCCAGCTGAGTGTTTGTCCTAAAATAGTTAAAATAGTATTCTTCATTATTTACCGTTAATGAAGTTAATCAAATTCAGTGCTACTTACTCATGCATGCATTAAATAGAAACCTGAACATGACATGCATATTTATGGAACAGAGATTGAAAGATCATTATCTGTAGGGAAGAAAATCCAGCAAAGAAAAGGATGCGTAAAATGTGTCTGTTATCTTATTAGAACATAAACTGTTTTGCTTAAAACATAAATATTTATTTTAATTAATTCAATTAACCTAAATAATAGCTTCCACACATGACAACTATAGCTAATGTATGAATTTCATGATTTCTGATGAAGATGTACACCACAGCCACAGCCACCATCAGCCAACTGGTCCAATTCCATGGAAGTCAACGGAGCTCTACCAATTCATACCAGTGCGTGCCTGGCCTGTAGCCCCCCACTAACTAAATCTCTTACAGTGAACTGAAATATAATACACTGCACACCACCAGAAACCCAAAAGAACAAAAACCAAATTGTTCTATTTACTTTTCAGTTCATGAATAAGGCGAGCATTCCCCACTTTCATCTTAAAATTGCAACTAAGTTGGGGGTTTTTTATTTTTAAAATTACATACCTGTATAGAAGTTTAGAGGCCAGACAGATGGGTTTGGCAATCCCAGAGAGAGAAAGGATGAAAAAACTTTAAAAGTGCAACTATTAAATATTCATGCCACTGGCATTCTGTACCCTCAGTGAAGTTCTCGCTCTATATATGGAATGAAACCTATAGTTAAGCACGTGACTCCACTAGCTATCAGTTCTGAAAGAGTTCATTATAATGTGAGGGGGAAAAGACTCTCTAGGTTGCTAAATGTACAGCAAAATAGATTGAGAAAAGAGGGAAAGAAGACATATTTCTGCACGTTCCTCGGCCTTTAAAAAATGACAGATCAATTTTGTTTTAAAAACTACCTTATTGTTCAAACACCTGAAGAAAAAACAGTGCATTACCTTCAATCATATTTTCGAGTTCTAAGGTGCTTTTATTAACTCCTTTTTATTGCCCAGTTTAAATATTCTCATTGGCACACAGCACACTTGCAGTCACTAGATATCCATTAGACTTTAATGGGTTGGAAATGGTCTACAGTATTATGGGTCTGGCAGACCTACCGCAGTCCAATTTGCAGTGACGCAAGGTAAGTGGGGCATAAAAACGCAACGGTTAATGCCACCACAAGAATAAAAACGCCCCGCTTCCTCCAGTTCCTCCGGCGCGTACCCATACGGATGGTTCTGCACAGGCAAGGGCCAATCTCCACGATGGAGGTCTACAAGAGCGTGCCGGTAGCGGGTAGGAGAGAAGATGGTCTCTGGAGCAACACAGCTGCTCCCAAGCCTGTATGATGGGGCTCGCTGCCACCCCAGGAGCTGTATGCCCACCGTGACTGCTTCCTGCATGGAGCACGTACCCACCACAGAGTGAAAATGTCCTCTCTGTGGCAAGCATGAGCCTCTGTGCACATCCAGCACAGAGGTAACCTGCTCGCCCCGTGCTCTGAGTCCTGGCACAGTGCCATGCAGGAGAAAAAGGGAAAGCGATGCGCTCTCTCCACAAGAAGGGTTTGTCTCATCTCTCCACACATCCCCCCTCCCCAAATCACAAACATAAGTTTTTTATGTGCCTAATACAAGAACAAATTATATATTTGTGCCAAATACGTTGCAAACTTTGTTCGGGAAGGTGGGGTTTTTTTCCCCTAAAAACTGTCCCTGCAATGCCACCAAGGCCAGATTCTCAGGGATCCAATTTCTGGCTGTTTCAGGAGAACAAGTTGTTCACGAATGTGAGGAGCATGAAAGGAAGACTGAGATAGTCTGATAAGCCTATTCAAGGAAAAAGTGAGGGCTGGGATGAACCTTCTCTGTGAATGAGAAAGCCCTTCCCACTGACACACTGGAGCTGTGTAAATGCCAGCTGGAAAAGAAAAAAAAAACTACCCATCCGAGTTCCACGTGATAGTTTTTAATTTAATTCCTTTCCATGTGAGAGGTTTAAAACATCCCATGTTTTATGATACTTGGGAAATATTAATAAAATAATTAATAAAAGCCTACAGAAATCTGGAGATCTTTCTGCTACTACGTAAATAATTCCCCTGCCTTCACTCCCTGGGAAGTGCAAAGGCCACGTGAAGATTCCTCCCCTCCTTCCCTCTTCCCCCTCCCCAGCTTTTCAGGGCACTTCAATGTGCAGGAATAATCATGTTCTTCATCAGACTCCTTTATTGAGTCAAAATAAGTGATTCCACACATTTAATCGAAGAATCCTCCTTTTATCCTCTAATTATGAAGCGGTGCCTGTTGAAATTAAGGCGGCGTGCTTGTAAATATTTTCAGGCACAAAGGAAGAAGCAAAGCCAGCTGAGCAATTTGGTAAGAAGGGAGGGAAAAGTATCCCAGACCTTCTGTATTCTTTAGTTACAAGTGATGAGACCGTTTTTATTTGGGTGGTTTTACACAATAAATTTTAAAGAGTAGTTGCTTAAGTACATCTAAAGGTTAAACCTTCAAGCAGCTAATCTGTATGTAAGAACAAGTAACTGTCAAATGCTTAACCTTTTACAGATTAAAACTGTCTGCCTAACAGATGTGAAATCATCATTGTTGTAATTGTTATAAGTAGATATCTGAGCGTTTGCTGGAGATAGATCTTTTTTTTTTTTTTTGAGCAGTAATTTTATGCCCCAGGTCACTTGCGTGTTCATGGCTGTGATAAAACCACTGCCTTCCATGAAAAGTTATATGCCGGGACTTTATAACTGCTGTACTGGTTTCCAGAACCAAAGTTATTGGTTATAATGGGTAATTTTAAATTATTATAAAATGAACTTGTAGGGTAACCGGAAATGTTTTATTGTTCAGTTGCTGTAAGTTGTTGTATAAGTGAATTTTCACAATAGTATGGCCAGTGTATAGGAGGAGAAAATGCTCCAATTTCTGATAGGCTGTAAATGTTACTATAAAACATTCCTCTTTGACAGCATGTGATAGAAATACACTCAGTTATTAGAATACATCTAAAATGCCATTACGTTTATCAGTTATAAGTATTAAGGTTGTAAGAGAAAAATGTTTCTGCTATGCTAAGCAAGCATGGAATCGGTATTTTTTCCTATATGCTACTTACATATAGCAGGGCAAAGTAGCTTGGCACCCTTCAGTTACCTCTAAGCAGATACATGTTCCTACACGGGTCTATCTTCAGGCCAGTGTCCTGCAACTAGACCAGACATTTTCCTCTTCATTCACAGAGAAACATAATCATTAGACTGTCCAGCAGCCAAGTCAGCTTATAAATCCAGTATGTTCCATGCGCCCATACAGATTTTGCAGGTATAGATTTTGGCTTGGCCCTCGTCATGCTGCTGAACAGGCACTGGGAAAGCGGAGCTGTCTCGGACTGAGGTCCGGGCTTCACCCTCCTTTCCCCTTCAACTTTTTGTAGCTTTATATCATTTTAGCTGTAAATACCAGAGGTCAGGATTCTCCTGGTGTGAGATGCTGCACCAAGCGCAGCGCAGGCGCAGCGACTGCCCTTCACACACTGCAGCTACCTCCCCCACCGCCTTTCCTGAAAGACCTCATTTACTCCAGCAGGAAATTTCCTGCAAGTATGTGTTTTGGGCTCCGTGCCAGATACTCAACCTGCACTTTTTTTCCATCTAGCAAGTAAATACAGGTTTGAAACAAGAAAGTTGTTTTTTTTTTTAAATTTAATTTCTTTTTATCCCAGGTCTGTTGCACAGATTGATATGTATTGCACGATCAGCAGGGCTTCCCAGGGAAGCAAAGCGTCAGACCGTGGTGTCTCCCCAGCACCTACTCCCTCTTCCCCGGCTGTTACTTTGGACCCGCTAATCAATTTCCACCCAATCTGACAGAGGTTTCAAAAAAAGTCCTAGTGAAAATCAGCAGCTGTTTACGCAGTGCTAATAACGCGGTTCTTTCTCCACGCCAGCTGATGGCAGCCAGCCGTCCATCAGCACGCGAGCACCGTGCAGTTCAGGCACGGCTCTGAAACCAGCCCAGCCACTGGTGTTTTATCCCCAGGTCAATGAACGGGAGCACGAGCAAGATGCAATTACTGGCAAAGAGTCTAAGCAGTGGGGCTGCTGGGTTACAAGACACAAAGCCATGGTCTAGTTTTGGTAATTCCACTGCTCAGGGAAGCTTTTTTCCCTTACCTAGATGATATAATAATAGTAGTAGTAGTAGTAGTAATAATAATATTAATAACAATTAATAATAACAAATAACAAATAATGATGATGATGATAATAATAATAATAATAATAACCAACAACAACAACAACTGAGTTCTAACAGTTGTCGGTTAGACCCTGTAAGTATTCAAAGCCCAATCACTAAAGACGGAAAAATGAGATTTTCGAAGAGCAACAAAAATGCCAACAACAAGCACACACTCTCTTGCAAAGTACTCCGCAAATGACCCCTCTGCACCTTGACTCGTCTGAAAGGGAGATGCAAAAGTTAGTACATCACCACCACCCGTATGAGAGGTCATTTCCAGGACACGATGAAGCAATATGCACTGACCTGCACTCTGCATCAATGCAGTTTCTATGCAAGTTTATTTGTGAGCTGAACTTGAGCGGAGAATGCCAGCTGTGCCATATTGTAAAGTGGATTTGTCATGTGGATTTATCCATACTTTGTCCATTAAGCCACCCTTGGGAATGAGAGCTAGTTAGAACTCTCTGATAAATGTGAAGGGTTTTTATACAGACGGGGGGAAAAAAAGGAATGCAGCAATTCCAAGAGACGGGAGGAAGAAGAGAGAGGTATTATTAGCACATCGAAAGGCATCTGAAATATAAATTATTTGAAAGCACATCACTTTATATATCCTGTTAATTACATGGTTAATATTATGGAATCTGACAACTTCCCATAGACACCAGGACTATTGATGAGTTCCATTTTATGCTAAAAATCTCTCTCTTCTTGTGCAGAATTACCTCTTTAACCTCTTTCAGTCCAATAAATTCACATTAAAATGTGACCAGGAGTGACAACCTTGGGAGAGGACTAACCTATCCCTCTATCTTGTCATTTTAGCCTCAGTCTCAAATTGGTACTGCACTCCCATAGCTATTAGCTCAGCTCTTCTCCTGCCTCCTGAGTAGATGAAGCAGTATGTCTAATTAATTTACAACCCTTAAGTACAAAGGTAGCTATCAGCAAAACTACATTAATACCAAACTACCAATCAGGTAATTGTAAAATCATAATTTTCTGGGATGTTTTCACTAAATACCATCTTAGCTTTGTAGCTGAATGTTTTCCAAAGTCTAGCCTTACAGCTACGTGAAAGTCAAATATTTCATACATTACAGTACCTCTCGCTCCATAGAAAAAAAAAATGGCAGATGCTCTTTAATACAATGAAATGCAATTTAAAGCCAAGTCAATAAGATACTAACCTCTTATCCTCAAATGAAGGCTATGTTATACATCATGGGTTAAAAGTTAAAAATGAAGAGAATGGTTCTTGCCACTCATAATTCAAAGGCTGTTGTCAAAAGCTTTCTGTTCATAGAAATGCTATTGGTTTTATTCAGCTGGCAAAAACTGTGCAGTATTCTAAGTAGCTCAGACAGATAGCTTTTTTAGCTATACAGCTCAGAGCCAAATTTTCCTGAACAGCATAAGGACTTGATTTTGCTAATGCATACATGTTGCACCGTACCCAATTCCAGAAATAACCAGCGTCCGTGAATGCAGGCTGGGGTCTAGGAAGGAGGCATGCTAACAGCCAGATTCCCTATTTTGCTTTGTACGCAAAGAGACCAGACATGGCCAGCAAAAAAAAAAAAAAAAAAAAAAAGGTTGCTGCACTAAGAAGCCCTCTGACAGCATGAAGCTCCAGGAAGAGGCTCTGCTGCTGCTCTAAAACTCTCATTTTAGCTGAGGGACATGAGGGACAACTAACCTCCTGCAGGCAGCTGCTCTCTCCTCCCCTTCTTGAGCCTGCGGAGAATAGAGATGAGGTGTAACATCTGAAGCCCCCTTCAATCCCCCGGTTTCTCTGGTTGTCAGACAAGTGATGCTTGCCAGCATCCTGAAGGGCATGGGGAGACTTTTTTTTCTTTCTCCTTCCCCTGGATAACCCCCTTTCTGTAATCGTGCCATTTCTGCATTGGTCAAGGGGCAGCAGGAGAGGAGCTGAGCTCATTTTCTGCGAGGAGCTGTCAGCATCTCCCGTAAGGAGGGCAGGCTGCCAGCCTCTCCGAGGCAGTTATGTGGTGGCCTGGCCTTAAGCAACCCCCATTTCCCACCATCACATTCCCACTCTCTGGCACACACAGGGAATCCTCCGCACCGCATCTTCCTCGTTTCCCTACAGCCGCACCTCATCACCACAACATAGTCCTAGACATGGTCCTAGTCCTTTGAGGTCAATGGAGATGTTATAAAAGACTGGCAGAGGGAGCGGAAAGCTGGACCAGCCAGGGACTTCACTGCCACAGCCCAGAGGTGGCCGCAGAGGAACAGCCGAAGCCCCAGGTGTGAAATCTCATACTGTTGGCTCAGTGTTGTTTGGTGCGAGTGGCCCCAAGGAACGAGCGGCTGCAGCAGGAACAGATAGAGATGTTCTCGCCGACAGGAACAGAACAGGACGCCTGTTTGTCCCCATCTTCTTTCTGCAAGGAAATCATCTGCTGCTGCTAACGCTGAAATCTGTGCATCCTGCTCATGTCTGCACCAGGTTGAGGGGTATGACAGAAGTCTCCAATTACAGATAAGGCTATCTTCAAAATTTGGATAGAAGCTGCTAATTTTGACTGCTCTACCATACAGTGGTACTTCTCGTTCTCACAAGAAATGCCTAGAATTCGGTATGGCCATTACGTTAGCTATATTTTAAATCTATATAAGCAAATTTGGTTAAATAACTGCACATATGTGTGTAATTTTCCACATACCAATGCCAGCACCCTGCAGACTGTACAACAGGCTACTCAGTTTACATCCTCGCGGATTTTGCTTGCTCACATATAGGCAAGCCCATAGATACCAATATTCTTTTAGAAACCTGACCTGCTGTCTACTGGGAATTATTGTATGTCTCACCAGAAAATACTGAACAGAGGATGGTTCCTGCATGAGAGCATGAGGACACACATGCCTTTACCCTTATGTGCTGCACATGCCTCTTCCCCAGGCACATACCTGGGAGGTGCAATCCAGACCTTCATTTGTCACTCCAACACCAGTAACGGGCTCTCACGGAATACTCTAAATAGGTTCCATTAGATGAGAATTACCTCCCATCTTTTTAGAGCATCTTGGCATTAACAACAAAACTGAGTATATTTTCCACGCAAACATGCTTTCTATGAAAAACTGAAAGATAGGACAAATGTTCCTGTCTCCTGTGAAATAACGTTTACCAGCCCTCGCTAGAGAGAAGCAGCTGGCTTCAGTTAATCTGGTGGGATGACATTAAACTTAATAAATATAATGACATTAAGATCCAAACCTTCTGAAAGACTTGGGTCCAGGGATAAGCTGCGCAGCTGGGTGCAGAATTAGGCGCACAGCACCCAAAATGGACCTCACAGTGCTGTGTTGGGTGCCAAAGCTCCCTGTTCTGAGGATGGGGAGAAGCCAGCACCCAAGAGCCAGCTTCTCAACAACCAGAGGCTTCGCTGGGAGCCAAACACTATGCCAGCTAAAGGAAAACATCAATGAGAACTTCCCATTTTTGCTGTGTTTACACTCCACCTTGAAAGCAGGAGACACAGCCTGGGTCCCACCCACGTGCCCTCTCGGGCATTTAGGACAGCCAACAAGGGCACACCGCTCTTGGAAAAGAAAACCAAAGGACACAGCCAAGCACACTGTTTTGCTAACATTCTAGTGGTTAAGACAACCAGCATAGGAAAATGCAAAGCCCAGATCCAAGTACCTTGCTGGAGCTTGGCCCCAGAATGGATCTGGGAACGGCGGGATCATGGGACCAGGAGGAAAGTGGCTGAAACATTCAGCTGGCAAAGGGGAGTCCTGACTTCCCTGGGTGGTATCATCCCAAAGCTGTATAATCTGTGACGTGCAAGCAGTACAGACAGCATGTGGCCACAGCATATCTTGGACTTCTCCAGGCCCTTATGTACTGGGTTAACAAATCTGCTAATCCCCAAATTGCCTGTAGGCACGTGCACGAGCAGAGCTGGAGATTAGTCTAACTGTGCCTCTGCCAGAAAACAACGGCATCTCGGGTGCCTAGTGGGGTTGTGTGGGGTTTCTGGATTGTGGGGTTTGCTATGTTAATTCTGCCTAAACTGTGCACATAAACCACTATGTTGCACCTTGCTTGAGAGCTGTAAAGACTGAAGGAAGGATCTGCTCTGGTGGCACACCACCAGCTAAATTAATCTCCTGGCATAAACTTGCACTGCTTGGTTCAATGAACAAAATCAAAATCCAGGCTCCAAACAACTCAGAGGAATTTCTGGCTGATGTGGCAATCGTTAGGCATATTAAATGACAGATATAATGAAAGTGATTTTTAGTCATTCAGACAGATAGGCAGCTAGTACGTTAGTACTGCATTCAGCTTCCAACCTAGGTATGTCTCCAGCCTGCTAACAAGCATCCTTTGTGGATTACTTGTTGTACTTTGACCTTCCAGAACTGCTTGCTTTTTCTTTTCGTTGGAGACCTAAGATTCTTCTGTGCTTCCTTAGTCTGTACTCCCCATAAGCGATAAAACTATGCTTCTTGCCTTAACTGACTGAATTTCTCAGTAATCGCACACCTTAGATCACAGACTGCAGGTTTAGATGCATCGCTGTATGAAGTACTCTGCAATGAGCAATCTACTGACTTTCCACCGTGCTTAGGAAACACAGTTTTACAAATAAGTCTGGTTGCACCTCTCTCCTTTTAAGCCTATCAGATGCCCATGCCAACAAAAAAAAAGGTTCATCTGTCTTACCCTCTAGGAAGCTTTGGGCATGTGTACACAGCACAGCAGGGCAGAGACCTCAAGCTAGCAGAGACCAAAGCAGGGCTTCAGGTGTAACACCATGCAGCCCTACAGGCTTTGGTCTAGGAGAAGCATAGCTGTACTCATATGATGCTGAACCCAAAATAGTTAGTCTTTCCTCCTGAAAAAAAACACGGGATGAAGCTGATTGACTCAGATGTTCTTCCCTATGAACACAGCTGAACAGCTCACAGACCTACCGATGCGACGTTTGGTGCAACTAGTGCCAAATATCACAGAGCGTCACCTGAGGTAAATACAACCCCAGTGTTAATAATAATAATATCATTTGTTTTTATCATCACCCAGTGTATTTCCGTAATGTCTTTCAATGCATCCGGCCCATATCAACTGGTAATTGAGTGTTGTCAGTAAAATTATGTAAAATTAATTTTTACACCCTTTCTCTGAAGTGTCTGTTCTGTTCTTCTGTGTCCTTGGAATGAAATGTTTTGATACCAGCGATTCTCTTCAGAGAAAATAGCTCCCCAAGTTCCTGTTGCTAGCCCCCTGTAGCTGCAACACGGCTGAATGTGTCATATCCAGGCTCTACCTCATCCTCTGATTTCTGCTTAACAAGTCCAGTTATTTTCAAAGATCTTTTTCTATGTCTTGTAGTTATTAAGAGAAGGTCAGTTTCTGTTCACTTGAGTAAAAATACGACTGATGCTAAGTTTCTGGTGTTAAAACCATGTGTTTAAATGCTAAGAAAAGCATCAGGTGTACTCTTTACCTATCAGGAAAAGACTGATATCACATATACTGAAGACTTGACCCGAACATGTCCCATATTTGGTTGCATTACTTCTGCTTGATTGCTGAGAGCTGAATCTTTGCTAGTAGATCATATTCATCAATGTCTTGCGCCTCACCATGTCATTGTGCCAGAGGCTCATTAAAGATCTACTCAAACCTTCCTTCCTAATTTATATTTCTTCTATGATTGCTTTGATTTGAGAAATCTCTTTTGCAAAAGGAAAGACGTCCATTGTTTGGACTCTGAAAGGAAATGTAGGTGTTTAATTGGTGGATGTGGTTTTCATTATACTTTCCATCTTTACCACAAACCCTCTTCATAAATTGTGACAAGTCTGTTGGCAGCCTGCTGTATCAGACTGGAGGTAGCTGACTTGATAAGCTTGTCGCCCAGCCGAAGAAAAACATGAATTCCCTCCAACTTTGCTCAGAATTGCTAATTAGCTTAAAGGCAGTGTCCTGAATTGGCACAGAAAACCACTGTGAGCAAGTCCTAGGGAGATGCTAGACTAACTCAATCGGGTCTAGTAGTATCTTAAACGCTTTCTGCTTTACTGAAATCAAGCTAGCATCTTTGCTCTGAATATGCTCCTTATTTAAACACAAATGCAGTGATTTACAATCCAGTAAAGTCCCCAGCTTCATTTCTATGCAGCCCATATCACGATGGCAAAGAAGGTTCATTTGCCAGAGAAAGTAAAGAAGGAGATGCTTTCATTTTTATAAAATCAGTCGTCTCGTCTTACAGGGCTGAGGTCCTTTCCCTCTCCAACGAATACAGAGGTGGGGGTAAAGGCAGCACTGATCTGGTCAGCGTTGCAATTCTCTGCTGCCATTTCTCAATGGGGCTCGTTCCTGCTCCCACTCAGACAAAAAAAAATAATAAAATCCAACCCTCGTGCACACACTCAGCATTTCCAATAGCAAAGTGGCAAGGAAGCATTTCCAATAGGCAATATGGATATAACCACCCTGTTTTCCACCACATGGAGATACTTTGTGCCAAGCCAGTTGGCCTACAGGCTACGGAGAGCAACCGTTGGCCCATTTTAGTATCTATCTCCTCCGTGGCCTGAAGTTCACCACTTTTAAACATTCTCAGAGGCAGCAGGACAATACGCAATCACAGCGCGGGACTGTCAGGCTCCGATCTCTCTCTGCCTGAGACACCCTGACCTCCATCGCCCTCAGGAAGGCCCTTGCGCATTCACAGCTCTTAAACTAAAGCTCCCCTACAAAAGTAAATGTTTTGATGGAAACTGAGAGGGCACTCGGGATGCTGCTGCCCTGAAGTGGTAAGAGCATTCACCTGACACACACAAAAGCTTAATGCGAAGAAATTGGAGAATAGATTTGAACTCATAAGAATTTGAGGTCCAATTCACAAATATGCCTAAGTTGACAGAAAGAGCACCTTTATGGGTGCGGGGTTGTTTATATTTTCAGGGCAGTATCATGGCTTGAATGAGTCTGGGCACACTGAAAAATGATGCCCAAGCTTTAGTCTTCCGTATGTCCCACTCCCACTGGACATGCCCTGGAAATTCTGACACGAAAGGAGGAAGTCAGAAGTTTTGCCAGCAATCCCAGGCAAGGCAGTCACGGTGGAAGCCTGACATCCAGAAGACCTGGAAAACAGCCAGTTTGTGCACAGCATGTCCATCCTGTATGCCTGCAATCAGGTGCATCAGATTTATTATGCATGTGCAGATTATCTGATTTATTGCCATGGTTTATTACCAGATGCAGCAAGGCCAGCAGCATGTTCAGAACATGTTGGATTTACTGCACGTACACGGGACATCTGCAGGCGCACACAATCACCTTTTCTCCTGAGACTTCCTAGGAGGAAATACAGGAACCATACTCAAACTTCTGGATTCACTTTGGTTCTGTACTCGTCTGCAGGCAGAGACTGACTTCTGGGATAAAGTAAACGCAGCTACTTCAGCATACTCTTAGAGTGTATTGTGAGAAAATTTGTTTGTACTTTTCAATCCTCGAGAGGGAACTGTGAGTGGATAAGGGTGAACCAGCAGCATTTCAATAGAGCTAGCCTGCTTCTCTACCACCCAGCAGATACATTAGCACCTAATGAGTTATGATGACTTCAGCTCTAACAGATGACTTTTCTTCCGCCAACCAGATTACAGTACAAGCACCACTGAAACTTTATTAGCTGGTTTTGGATGTGAATATGAGTTGAGGAAAGGAAAACACTTGAGTTACGTGTTTGTGCAAAAAATCAGAATTCCATTTTCTTTAAGACTTTCCATGAGGGGTACGTTTCCAAGTCATTTCTGAAAGTGGGAATTAGGGTATATTTGACCGGCATCCAGGTGTGAGCTCCAAGACTTGCTCTGATCCGAAGCAGCAGTACTGGAGTAGTACTCCATGGTAGTACTGTAACAGGTATATTGAATTAGTTCCCACTGGTGCCACACATATTCCGGTGAGGTGCTGGACTGTCTTGAAGAATACCCAACAGTTACCAGCCTTTCAGTACGCTGAGCCCCGAGGAGTCTCTCTCCTCGCTCATTGTGGAAGGGCTCCCACGCAAGAGAGAGGTTACCTGCATCTCCAGGTATGGCCCCAGGGAGTGCTCCAACACCCCCAAGACGCTTCTTCAGGTACCATCCCTCCTGACCCTACCCAGAGCAGGGGTCTTGCTTCATCCACCCAGCCCATGGTTTCCCGTCCCCAGAACAATGTCTTCTGTCTCCACTGCAGAAGTGCCTGGCTTCCCTGCCGTCCCTGCAGCTGAACCTGTTACCTTCAGCTTGACTCTGTAGCAGTTATTTTAGGTAATTCTGCAGGTTCCAGTATCGTGTGTATGAAGGTGGCATTTCTCTGGGTCAGGTTGTGGAGATTGCTCCAGAGCACTCATTGCCTTTGATCTCCTATGACCGCAGGCTCCAACCCTCCCATTAATAACTCCCTGGCACCGAGATACACCATCCTACACCAGGGAACCTGCAGAACTTCAACACGTTGCGATTATGGTAGCTCTAAACTACAACGCGTTACTGACTAAGACTTAGCTTACCCATCTACTGAGATCTTGGCAAGGGCATTTCTCTGCTGCTACACGTAACCTCAGTTTGCACAACTGGACTTCACAGATGAGAGCCAGCTCCAGCTGAGGTGCCGCAGCAAAGAGCATTTCCCAGGCAGGATGCTTTGACTATGAGCCCCTTTCCTTTACAGCTCTTCACTAGTTCCCAGTTTTCCTCACCATGAAGGCCCTTGCCCTTTGTGGCCTATCCCCATCATTATGAAAAGTCATTAGCAAAAGTTATTACAAAAAGGCTGACTCTAGTCTTCTCCTGACCCATGAGGGCAATTCACTCTCCAAGTTTCCAGCTAACACCTTCAGGGTATCCCTGTGCTGTCACTCATGCTTGGGAGGAGTCCTCATAAACATGCACAAAATTGCTTCATTGTTCTTTTTGAGGTTCTTGAAAAGAAAGTTCTGGGGTTTTCCATCACGCTCATGCATTTGGCAGCACTGTCAGGCTGGTGGTCTGCTGTGACCACTGTTTATCTGGGTGATTAAATTACTCTGTCTTTTTTCTCTGACCAGTTTTGCCTATATCCGTCATTTTCTTTTGTCTTTCACTTCGTCTGCAAAGTTTTTGGTCCCACGACTGGCTCTTTGTCCCATGTCTGAGCAGCACCTAGTGCAGCAAATCTGGGTCCCTACCTCCAAATGCGAAGTCCAGTGGTGATGCACCTGAAAAACAACAGCAGCAGGCAGAAGGGGGACATAACACAGCTGCCACCCTCTCCTGGAGTCAGTACAGAGCGCTAGCCACTCCAGCCCATCAATGATACATGGTTATGATGGGAACATGAGGAGTTCCCCAACTGTTTCTATTGGGGTAAAGAGTTAGGATATTTCCTCTTCTGGGAAACCTTCATTGTAGTTTAATTTCAAATCATCCACGCTGCAGAATTAACTGCAATTTTCATTATTTGACTATTTTCCTTCTCCTTTTTAACTCATATGATAATTTATTCCCTTTTTTTTTAAGCTATAGGTTACGTTGCTGTGTGCAAGTGTGTCACAGAACTCATTTTTCTAGTTACTTTGACAAACCTGACATCTTGCAGCTGTTACACATCTTGTTTCAATTACATCTCTAGATAAAAAGAATTCTTAAAGCCTGAAGGCTGCAGATGGCTTCCTGGTGAGGGGTTAACTCCAGCTTTGTATTAAAACCTTTTGGGGGTCCCTTTTCTTGGGCTGTTCTCTTCAGTCTTCTTCTCGTGTGCCCTTCTAATTTTGCTGTCCCACTTACCATAACCCGCGTTCCTCTCTGGTCATAGGAGAGGAACTGGAGCACCAGTGTCCGTCCTTGCCTCCTTCCCACTCAAAGGTGCCTGGGAGGACGTGAAGTATCTGTTGCTTGGACCTCATCTCCACATATCATACAGGCTGCTTACGACAGAGCACAGCTGAACGAGCACAAATCAGTGGAGTGACAACTTGGACCACCACTAATCCCTAATAAATTCTGGACTGTCCCACAGACTTGGGAGGCTCTTGACAACTGGTGATGCTCTCAGCATCTGGCAAACCACTTGTGTCTAATTGGGTACCCTGAGATATTTACACTGTGCTTAATGGTTACAGAAGAGATTGATCACCCCGTTCTTGGTATCTATCCAAAAAGGGTATATAAAATCCTTTGATCTTGCTAAGGCAGCAAAACATGTCTAACCATCAGTTATGTAAAGGTGGTTGTTATTAATTTGAATACTGCACAGAGAGGAAAGAACAGAAGTACCATATAATGAGATATATTAAGACTACAAAAGAATTAAGTGAAGCCGTTATGTTATGAATCATGATTTTATTGTTTAGCAGTCAGCTCTTGATGTAATTCAGATAATAATGAATGGGCTAATTCCTTCCACCTTTATTCAGGCAAAACTTCCATTGACTTCAAAGAGAAAGTTGTCCAAGTCAGGACTAGAGGCTGCAGCATCTATCCCATTATTTGCAAATGCTTTTCTGAATATAAAGTGTTCCTTTATAATGGGCTATCGCCAATAACAGTAACATTTACATAATATAAACCTCTTACATAAGTGTCTTTCGTGTTCAAAAAAGACTTTTTATTCTTATTGCAAACTGCCACGTTGAAAGTTCTTCCGCGAACCCTAATATTTATTAAAGTATAAGAACATACAGAATTTCTCAGTGATCGTCTTTCCTTCTGCTCAATATTTTTCATTTCATTTTACCATACATTTTTTCTCAGGAGAATGTGTTATTTATTGATTATTAGCAGAGAGATGATTTATTATTGCAAATATTTCCCTTTATTATGGAAAACAGAGTGCCAAAAATGGGAAAATGTGCTAAGCCTTGTTACATTTTAACAGATGCCAGGAGTATTTGAGGAAACAAATGAATAAATAGTCCCGCATCACTGTTTCTCCCACTCTACAGTTCTATTTATAAGTTAATGCCCTATATAATATTTCAAATTAGTACTTTTAAGTAATTCTTAAAGCAATTGCTCAAAACTTGAAAAATGTGCTTAAGTGTAATACTTTCTGTTTTGATTAAGGGAGAACTCTTCAGGTTTTTGACAAAACCAGAATTTCTTTCTCTGATTATAAAGTATGCACTTCCATCTGGAACTTATTTTGATATTGTGAATCTTAATGCTTCAGAAGAGCACACAGAACAATGGATGGGCACTACTTGATTGTTTTAAAGTGAAATTAATTAATTGTGAAACAGCTGCAATAGTCTAAATTACTCATTTCCCTTTTGGTGAAAATGAATTTACAGGCATTTGGAAAGCACGCGAAAATAGAGAGTGAGACAAGAAAGTCTGTAAGAAGGGAAGTCATGTAGAATTGTCTATGATCTGTATTTCAAGAAAGTAAATAATTAATAGCTCCAAGGAAGCATATTAGAGATTGCTCTTTCTATTATACAGTCACATTGAGCAGTAAAATAATGCTTTAAATCTCAACAACAAATACAGTACAGAACTCAGTAGAGCTTACCTTTCCAGATAATCATTTTTTCAGCTGAAAACAGCAATTTTTTCACATTACAACCAGACTGTGACTTGAAAGAAGCTTCTCAGTCATTTAGTCAAGACAGATGAGCAATGAGTGTTAGAAAAGCTACCAAGGCATCAAAAGATCTACAGTCAAGGCCATTAAAGAATAGCTAATCTGCTCTAGTTCTAATTCTCCACTAATGGGTTTCCTTAAATGTGCTTTACATCAGCTGTAATTAGTTCAAGATATTGCTACTTACATACTTCTAAGAACACCAACAAAAAAAGGTTGCATTTCTACCACATTGTACATAATCATGTTCGTGCAGCCACGCACCCAAGCTAAGAAGTTCTTGGCCAGTGCGAAGCCTTGAAGAGCGGCGTGAAGAGATACTCTGCGTGGATCTCCAAAAGCCCGTGCAGGTCCCAAAGCAACAGCATTTTTCTATGCTCTCCTTTATTGGGGTTATCGCAACGCCATTTTACCTCAGATGTTGCAGAGTCGACTGCACTAAATACGTTAAGCCACATATATTGGAAATATGTGCATTTTTCCTACCAATGCTATCGGTTTGGAACAGAGTTTCATCATCAGTGGCAGCGGCACAAAAACTCACATCCAAAACCTTTGCCAAATTTACAATACAGCCTGACTGGCTTTTGAAGGTAGTTGCTCCTTCTTAGAAAGAGGTTCATCTAGCTGAGAGCACCGCAGTCTGACTCAGTGACCTAGGAGAAACGTATCGTCCTGTGGCCCAGTTGGACCCATCTAGGCAGCGAAAGGGGTAGAGATCCACAAAGCTAGCTGCAAGCGTGCTGGTACACCCAAGCACGCAAGGCAACGCGGCGATACTAATTCGGATCAGTTGGGATCACAGTGGTTTTCCTGTGGGGAGCCTGAGCGAATGGACTAGCACACAATCACCTTTTGCACTAAGACATTCCTGACGGTCTTCGGGCCTAACCACAAACAAAGCACATTGTAACATTAATTCCCTTTTTAAACTGGCCAAGGTCTAGTTAACTCAAGGTCATCATCCTGCAGAAAATGTTACACTCTCCTTGCCAAACACAAATGAAGAAATGCACACTTAGCTTTTATTGTTACTTTGTCCTTTAAAAACAGTTGATGACATGACAGGTGCCATCCCTGACTACTTCCGAAACAAAAACTGTAAAAAAACTGTCTTCTGTTGGGTGCATATCAATATAATTATCTTCTCCAGAGCATCTCTCTCAACAAACTGTTCATTTTTTCTGGACTGAGGTTTGACCATCTACTGCAGTTGCTGTTTGAAGACAAAGGAGCACAAAAACATTAAAATTAAGTTCTTCCCTCCTAAATTAAACAGACTTGAAAGATGAACCCTCCTGGTCAATCAGAAGCGCTCAATGACAGAAAGAATCAACTTTCTCTTGGTGCATCACTAGGAGGAAGACACCACTTAGTAAAACCAGAAAAAAAGCTAAACCCCCACAGAGGAGGTTTAGGATATCTGCCAACACCCGTACCTCACAACAAGCTCCCCAAATTCTTCACAGTGCCCAAAGCAAAGAAGGCAAGGATAGAAACAGGGAGATGGATGGTAGGAGAGACCACTGCTGGGGAGGCTTCTGAATCTGAACCCTGCGAACACGTACTTCACCAATGCTTTTTCCTCCTGATCCCTCTGTCTGTCATATTTGCATTTTTCATATCACCGTAGGTCATCATCACACCCTGGCACCTGGCAATGTACGGACTAGGAAGGGCACGTGTTTCTCCCTAACAGATTCCAAAAGTGATACCTGCAATATGAAGTGATCACAGCTCAAAGCAATCAAAACATACCCAGTGTAAGAAGACACCACCTTCATCTGCTATTTGTCCACTCCTGCCATTCAGTCAAACCGGGCTGCGCCACAAAGGACCCTTTCTTTGGTCCAAAACATGTGAAAACAACCACACGGAAAGACTGGGTTACATTAAGATGTTGTGTGGCTTTGTCAGATACAACCCTCTTGTTTTTAGTTTTAAGTACTTACAGTTGTGGCTCATCTTTATTGAGAAACAAAACACAGCAACAAAAAGCTTCTTAGCAAAGATTTCTGGTCCCTCCTGCATAATTTTAAGTGTTTCCTGACTGCTGAGACCACCACTGCTGCACTGGAACTAATTTATTTTTTAAAAAATACATAAAGGATCTCTGAGGATAAGTTTTAAATTGCATTCCTACTGTCCTATTTCCCAAGATGCACCCGTATCCAGGTCCTTCGTACACGCGTGCAGGTTAAAATCTTCCTAAGAGGATAAAACATAGTCAACCTAGGTTACTAATGCGTACTTTTTTGTTTGCTTAAGGTATTGGGAAAGCTGAGATACCAAGCTGGAAGAGAGGAACACAAGTAGCTATATTATGTATTTTTACCTTTGAAAAGACACAGAAAAAGCTTAGCACAGAATATTAATTGCCATCGTGTTCATTTAACTGCTGCTACAGTTCATTCACTCTTTCTCCTAAACGTAAATTTGCAGTTACCCACAAGTTATTCAGAAATTCCACAGATTATTACCTGAGCATTAAACAACAGGTGTCCATTTTTACATTTTTACTGGGCCTTAGGCAGCACCAGCAAGCATAACTCGTGTCTTACCAATGAATTTAAGAGACAGAAGCCCAGTACGTAGCCCCCCCTGGGTCATGATGTGAACACGGTGAGTTCAGCGAGAGCGGGGACCGGCGGGCTCCCTGGGAGCCATCCAGTGAATCCAGCCCCCAGAAGCATCACCAAAATGGCAACTCCCATTCCCCAGCAGGGCAGGGTCTACAAAGAGACAATTTGGTTCAAAACCAAGGAAGCTTGCTTACAGCTCTCCATTTTTGCTACTTTTCGGTTCTTCACAAAGAACTTGTGTGTTTCCAGCAGAATTAGCCTTGCGGCTAACCAGACCGCATGCAGACAAATTTTACCTGGGTTTCCCAGAAAACACTGGATTTTTGAAATCTCATTCTGTGACGATGTCACTTCAAAGTCACAACTTGATCAGTCTGTTAGGTGAGACACCATCTCACACAGAACTTAACCTTTCTGTTTTCTAGCTGTCCATAATATCATTTTTCCCCACTTCTATTGATTTTATTTTATTACTCCTATTGTTAATAAAGTTATAACCAGAGTTTAAGGTATCTCTGAACATAAGCTGCAAATAATTGCTGGAACTCTTTTTATCCATGCTTTGTTGTTTCCTAGTCATAAATATGATGCAAATGGAATAATTTGTTATATGAGGTTAAAAACCTTGCAATTAAACAGTTGCTTTCTCTAATGAGAGTGTTGTGGAGTTGAGTATGATATTATTCCTAATATATGGATGACAAGATGTTCCCACAGCCAATATTTCTTCTGTGTCTTTTTTTTTTTTCTTAATGGCCTATATTTCTCTTCCATTAGTTTTAAGAAATCTGGTATTTTCCTTGAAATATTCACGCAGAATTGGAAATGTTGCATGTACTTCATGCCCTCTTCTGAATCCTTCTCCAATAATCTAGTAAAGCTTCTGCCTCGACTTCTGATGGAAAACATAACCAGAGGAAGACAAATCAGTGAGTCTGAATGTTAGGAGGAAAGCCAAAAGGGCTGTTTCTCCTCCTGCATCGTACAATCAGAGGGTAGAGAGATGAAAATATGCTCACTGTCCTACTGACGTAACAAAATTTCATTTATCAGACAAAACCAAAGCAGCAGGTTAAAAAAATAATTATTCTTTAGAAAAGTGACTGAGTAAAGCAAACGGCAGATGATGGATCAGATCTTCATCTGCTATAAACTGGCCAAGCCTCTGGACTCGGTAGAGACTTAAACCAAAGGAGGAGAATGTGGTACATTACATCCAGCAAATGAGCGCTCACAGGGCACGACAGATATATTTTAAAAATATTCTTATTCAGCTGATGCTTATAAAGTATTATGACCATGAAACCCTTGCTCTTGTTATTATTTATAATGTTTAGCACATACAATTTGTTCAGTCCTGTAAGAAAAAAACCCTCAAACAATAAAAGTAATTCTTGACCTGAAGGGCTTCCAGCCTAAAAAATAGACATCAGGAAAAGAGAACAAGCTGTGAAAGCAGGAGAAGGGAACAGTCTATAGTTATTACTCATGTTATTGTTTGCTTGCAACTTGCAATCATCACAGAAAGAGCAAATTTTTAGATGGCATCTCAGTGAGGGGAAGGTGGTAACTGGGAGTTGACACTGGGAGAAAGGCAGAGTGGGAAACACCACAGAGACAGAAATGAGGAGACAAATAGGATTTCAAGCATTACTGGTAGGAAGAAGCCAAGAGCTGAAAGGAAAGAAATAAGGGGCAAAGTCCAAGACACAGGCTGGACTAGAGCTGTGAAGGAAACGGGAGATAAAAGAAGACACTGACTAAATTTTTTTGTGAGAGGGAGGTATTGTTGCCCTGTATTGTCATAAAAAGGGTAAGCTGGTCCAGCCTCTAACCCTACAGAGAGAATGGCTGGAGTGACCCCTCTCCCCCTGGAATAGCTGCTTGCTGTTGTCTGTTGCTAGCTGCTTGTCGGAAGGTAAGCATCTTGGTTTCCTACTTTGACTGAAGAAGCATTTGCAGAACCAGCTTTCTAAAACTGTCTCCAGCAAACACTGCGCAACATGAGAAAAAAATCTTGACTTACACAAATAGAAAATGTAGTGACTAAAAGCTAGACAGCCTGGGATCAAGAAGTTACAAAAGGTTCATTTATAAAACTGCTGGATGTCTGGCCACTTTTTGTTAATAGCAACTTCCAAACAAAACTCTCATTGACTTCAAACGGAGCAGGAACAGACCCAAAGATAGCAAATGAGCTAGTAATTCAATACATGGTCTGTAAAACACACTGGGCCACCTTACACTGTGGCATCTGATATTGATCTCATCTTGGAAGCTACACAGCTATACGTTTTTTAGATGACTATCCAACTCCTACAAAACTGATGCTAACTCGAAATATCCAGAAGTATCGGATAAGTACCAAATAAACCAATTACATACTTGGCTTCTTTTACCTAAACAAACACTGGTTTGTTTGTGGCTAGCAAACATATTACACTCAAAATTATTTCCTTGTTTGGTACAACGCAGTAAGTGCTTTTATAAATCTGCTAATTGTTTTTAACGAACAGGAAAAAACTCAGCCTATGCACGTATCTTCCATAAGCATGTGAGGAGAGCCTTTACCAAGTGGTCTTCACCAGGGCCATCGCTGTGCCTGAATCGAAGCGCAGAGTTAAGGACCTGGCTGAGTTTTGATCTACATTTGTTAAGAAAGGCAAATAACAACACGAACACCTGTAATGCAGAACTAGTCCTGGCACTCCAGTTACATCCTTTGGTCTGCTCATTTGCTGCTTTCTGTCATGTGTAGTACGCTTTCCGCTGTACAGGAGGCATGTAAACCACCTCTAACTTGAGATTTTTCATCTCTTTTTGTCCAGTGTAAATAAAAACAAAGCTATAAGGCACTGGAGAATCCACATCCTTGAATCTGGATGAGTAAAACTATACAAATAAATGCATGGAGAAAGAAAAACAGGAGATGGGGCTGTGGTTCAAAGTCGTTAGTGCCGTCGGTTTGGGGTAACTGTGTTAGTCAGTGGTAATGACACCTTGAGTGTTGGGCTGATCATCCCAAAATGTTCCAGAAAAAGCTTACCAAATGGGTGCGAGTTTTGTTTACACCACAGATTGATATGTTTTCTTAAAACTTCTATTTGAGTCTGTACTCAGCTTTCACTATTTGAATTGTAGTAGTTTTCTGGGAAGCAGAAGTGTTATTGGCATCAACACAGCCTAGAAACACTACTGTTTAGTAGAAAACAGCTTACAATATTCTCCCATTGCAGTTTACTAGTTAAATACTGTCTTATAGCCATGACACCATATATTACCACATTTTCTATGTTACAGCAAAGTAAAAGATACAGCACGTATTAATTGCAGAGCAAATTCATTAATAGTATAAAAGTAACAATCAATGAGAATTGATTAGAATACTGCTGTTCATCTGGAAATCCCTTTTCATACCCTTTTGATTTTCCAAGAACGTACCAAATAAAAAAAAAGTACTTTAGAACCGCACATTAATATTTAATTACTGCACTTTCAAGCAAAACGTTCACCAAATACTGCAAAAAGTGGATTTTCAGTCATAAATTAAGTGCACAAATTGCCATTATGACTACATTCAAAAGAATAAAGGACAACATTCATTCTCGCTGCAGAGAAAATTAAGTCTCTTAAGTGTTGCTCTTTGCCATGAAGCACTTCCTATCTATGTGGTATATTTTATTTTCCTTTTTGGCAACAACCGCGCTCCTCTGAAGGCATCCCGACGAGCCTTCGGAGCTTAAAATTAACATGCCAGCCCTGTGTCGGTGGTCAGTTTAGTACGCTCTCCAAATGGCGTTCCTTGGGAACGTCCGTAAGCTGCCCGTGGGCGAGGGGCGGGCGGGGGGGCAGGATGGCAGGAGGGCATCTCCCTGCCTGCCATGGGAGACCCACCGACCCGGCGCCCTCTGCACGGCCGCTGCAGCAGCAGGGCTCCGCCACCCGTCACGACCGACTTCCACGGAAGCTTTCACGGAGCGAAAGTTAAGTTTCCATTTCATACCGCCTGGGCGACTTTTCAAAACGACTTATTCCGAACCATTTGCCAAAACAGCTGCTTCATGATAAACATCCGAGCCCGTGGAGCTGAGATGCTCCAAGCCAAAGCCGGTCAGCGCAACCCAGTGCCCCAAAAGGACGCAAACACGCCAAGAGCAAACACCTGCAAACCCCCTGCTCCCCCCGACGAGCTCCGCTTAAAGCAGGTGTGATCCCCACGCCAGGCACCGCTCCGGACATTTGCGGGTTCAATCCCTACAGAGCAAGGAGAGTTTAGCAACGAAGGCAGGCCTGCCACTCCACGATGGCTTTTAACGTGTTATTTGAAGCCCTTCTGTTGAACCTACCTCCTAAACTGCAACGACTACAGAGGAAAACAAACAACGAGGTCTATGAAACCACAAGATCACTTGTAACGCAGATACAGATGGTTGTCTATGCGGGGGAAATTTAGCTGGAAAATGGTTGACGCCTTTTTGGACCCATACAGGAGCTTTATGCCCACCACGATCATTAGAAAGCGGCTCCACAATAGTGGAAAAGCACGCTAAAAAGGTTATGAAAAGGAGCGATTGCCAGACAGAGCCTAAAGCCTTAGCTTTCCAGAGTTACAGTGTTAGCTTTTCAAATTCAGTATTAACCCCAACAGCCAGCTTGCAGTTGAGACTAATGAACAGCATGCTTTTGCTGGAAAAGGAAAATTCCCCCAAAGTTTGTCTTCATTTAAGGCAAAAGGGAAACGCAGTCAAATGTGTGAGAGTATTATTTTGCCCGTTCTTGTTTAATAGCAAAAACATGTAATTTGACTGTAAAAATGTGCATATGGACCGAAAACTTAAAATCAGGCCAGAGATAAATGTTATGGTTTGGATATAAACTGAATATTGGTATTTATAATTGAAACGAGGACATAACCTTAACTTGTGTCACAGGCAGAAACACTGTAATTAAAAACTTTTATGGGGTAGTAACTAATTTTGTATTATGTGTGCTCTTTAAAGTTCCCGCAGCAATATAAAAGTTTTATGAGGCTGGATGCTACCGACGTATGCATTTTTAAGCACCCGCGTTACGCAGGGCGAGCTGTTCCCATCGTCCTGAGGTCGCGCCGGTTTAGAAGCCGGCTTAACTCACGGGACTGGCTGGTCCGGCTGATTTTCTTACACCTGCCACCGAAAAAGAGATAAGCCGGCGGCTGCCCAACGCGCACCCTACTGACAAGAAGATACAGCTCACCTACTGCGTGAAATAAATAAAAGAAATAATAATAAAAGAAATAATAATGCAGACCGCTAACTGATTTCAGGCCAAAAAAAAAAAAAAAAAAAAAAAAATCCGCTCCCCCAAAAACATACCGAACCCCCNNAAAAAAAAAAAAAAAAAAAAAGTAATCTCGGCTCCCCAAACTACTACCGATCCAGCCAGCCGGGTGCAAGCTGCCATAGTTGGCCCCGGTTGATGGCAGCATCGCACCCAGGGCTGAGTGTACCCCCAGACGGGCCCCCCCGTCGCCCCCGGGACCAAACCGTGCCAAAGGCACGTCCCGGCACGGTTCGGTCCCGGGGGCGACGGGGGCGCCGGCGGCAAACTTGGCAGAGGCAGCTTTTTTGGGGAGGGTGCTAAG
>VZSF01004752.1:43547-140367 GCA_013398295.1 Chionis minor
GAGTTGGTGGGAAGTTGCAGCGGCCGAAGTTGGGTTTGGGGCTTTTGGCACCCACCCCCTCTCCGCTGCCTGCCTCCACCCGCGTTCTGCTGCTCCACGCGTGCTGCCCCCTCGGCCCCCTGCGGGTGCCCTCGCCGCGGGTGGGCATCTCGCAAGGCGGTGAACAGCGGGGTGGAGAAATTGGGACGGGTGGGTTGTGGGACTCGGCGGCCCCGGGGGGTGCCAGATTGGGCCCTGCACGCCCGCGGGGGCCGGCGGACCTTTCAGCGGTCGGGGCGTGGGGCTGGGGTCGTGCGGGTTTGCGCCGATTCCTCCTTGGATGTGTCATGAGCCGCACCTGTGTCATGAGCGGAACCACTGCTCCCGCGGGCTCCGTCGACGCACTGGCCTCCCTAGCCCTGCGCAGCAGACTAAGCGTCCCTTTTGAAGGCATGAAGCCTTTAAAAATGGGCGATCTCTGGGTTAAAAATACAAGTAGGGATCGCCAGTGCTTGCCACCCAAAGAGAGTGAGGCGCCTCGCGCTGCCCAGGCGGCGTGAAGCCCTGGCTGTCGTATCTGGCTGGCCGGGGGAGGCAGGCTCTGCTGATTTGTAGTTGCTGAATCACATTAAGAGAGGTTAACGCGCATTAAATACTTTCCAGAATATCGGGCTTTTCAGCGAAGCGGTGTGTAGCTGCCAGGGAAGTGCCATGTCATGGCAGACGGGGAGAAGAAATGTGCAAAAGCCGGGATGAAAAGAGGGGCCTGTGCGTGTGCCAGTGCCAGTGCCAGTGCCAATGCCAACACCCACGGGGCGATCCCGCGCTGGGACATCCCAGCTCTTGGAGACCAACCCATCCCGGCTGGCAGCGGGCTAGTGTCACCCCCCGACCCGCCTGTGGCCCTGGCGACCCAGAGCGACGCACAGGCGCAAGCATTTACGCAGGTTTCTGGGGCGGTTTTGCGGCTGTGCGTTATTCCTTCCCGAGCTGGTCTGATTTAATTTGGAGTCGGTGACCCGGCGCAAGCTGCGGCCCCCACTTTTGACCGCGCTCCCAGGGAGCGGTTTGGAAACCCGCAGGTTTGCGCGCAGCTCGCGGCAAGTCGGCTGAAAATCCCGAGCCGCTCCAGAGCCGCTCCGATTGCCTTGCACAGCCAAGGTGGTGCTGCCTCCTACCGCCAGAAGTCCCCCGGCCCTGTGGATGTTGCGCATCTTCCGCCGTGGAGGGACCCACGGGAGCCGGCTCCCGCCAGCGCTGTCTCCGCACCTTCCCCAGCGGGAGGCAGGAGGACGTGTCCCCGGGCCGGGAAAGCTTGCGGCACCCCCTGGCTAATCAGAGCAAATGAAGATGAAAATGAAAAAAAAAAAATCAGGCCAGTTCAGATGCCAGGCTTGGTCTGGTATTAATGGGCACATAAACCCACACGAAAACGGCCTTTTCTGCCAGCTGGGGTAAAGCTCGGCGTGGCTGAAGGTGGAGCCTGCAAAGCAGGTAACACGCTTAACAAATATATTACTTACGTGTGAAGGAGTGAAGGGCAGCATATTTACACCGACCTTTTTAAGCCACGGCCTGTGCTGCCTCATCCTTCTTATTTCAAGGGGAGATTTTGAAACCCCCGTTGCGGTGCGGCCCGGATTCTTTCCCCGAGTCCCAGCTCACACAGTGATTTGCAGAAGTGCTTAAATCACCCTCGAAATGGTATGTACGGCAGGGGAGGCTTAGGCTGTCTTGACGGACTAAATCACGAGAGGCAGACCCCCCCTTCACAGCGGCACTGGAGCTGGCTGTAGGTCATTCGGCGAAGCGGCGAGCCGGACCGCGATGCTCACAAGTGGCAGCTCACAAACGCACGGAAACTGGGAAGTGAAATTCTGTGGGCTAAATTCATCATCCAAACAGAGATCGATAGAAAAAGTAAACAAGCAGCATGAACAGCACTGAGTGAATTAAATTTCAAACAGTAATACATAATCATAGCAACATAGGCAGTATGTTTTATGTTTTTAATATGTTTTAACACGCGAGATTATTTTTTTTTAACATTTCTTGCATGTATAGTATTATTGTGGTGTTCTTTTCCTTCTCATCATGGTCATGATTCTCTTCTCATGCAGAGCAGAGAACATCAACACTAATTGCATTGAAATTAATGTCAATTGAAAATCTCAACTGCTTTGGTTAGCTGCCCAGCGCTGCAAGTTTCCCCTTTTCTCCTCTGGCCTTGACGGCATTTTTAAAACTCCTTGTATGTGGGACCTCACCTACAGGTTAACCTCCCAGCCCTGATTTTCCTTCCTCTGTGACATTCCCGGGCCAGGCAGGCTTGTGGCTTTGCTGCACTCCTCTGCTAACAGAGAGGCAGTGCGTTCCCCGTGGTCGGTCCCTGTGGCCGGAGCATCCCCTGTGCTCGGCAGTCTCGCTCAAATCCTTTCTGCTTGCCAGCCATCGAACAGCGACGTCACCTGCTGTTTTCTTACTTAGAGATGTTCCACGGTATGATTGCAACTGTAACGTGCAATGAATTAACACGGGCTGTTTAGAAGGAGCTCAGGCCCGTGCCTGAAGGAACTCCTTCCGTGCTGCCTGTTGCAACCCACGGCTTCCCCGCAGCCACCCGGTTCCCCCCTGTCATCCCTTGCTGTGTGACTTGTCAACATATTTTCAGCTCCTGTAGGGAGTGAAGTCTGCCTCTTTAGGAAAGCATGGCATTATATAAATAAAAATATGCTGTGTGCTATCTAATCCTGCTCATCGTACATATATTTTTAATGATTCCTGTAGACATTACTTGCCCCCTCATTGTGCTCTTTCCTCTGTTAACAACTCTTCATTAAGAATAAGCAAGCAACTGTGCCCAGTCAAGCAGACTTTCTAAGAGCTGAAGACCGAGGAACAATATGTAATTCAAATCCATTACATAAAGAATGCATGTAACAAGAAAGCTGAACATCATCTTAGCAGTTGACATTTCCCACTTCTCAGACTCTCTGTCTTGAGTGTGGCATAGCAACTGCCTGAGGAAGAGTAAAGATAATTTTAATGCAACATCAAATAAGGGGGAGGTGAGAAATACTACATTCTTAGTCAACATCCTCTATGCAAAGTATTGCCATAGTATCTCTTTGGTATAACCTACTTTTAAAACATTTACTCAGTGAGAAATGAATTCCCAGCGAATTCGTAAGACCTTAGCTGAATGCTTCCAAAGAACGGGAGAGGAGTTCTGGAGGTGACCAGTATAGGAAATTCCTTAGCATCAGTACAGAGTGTTTAAAGAATGGGATTTTCCACATTTTGCCCCGCTTCTGACACACCAGTGCAGAGGTGGTGGGACTTGGCCAGACCCTGTTTTGTTGCTTGTGGATTCCAGCAGTTGTGGGGGCAGCCGCACAGCCGTGTACCCGCAGCGTGGTCCAGGGTTAGGCCGTGCGTGTCCCACCTTGCGGTTTCAGGGCCAAAGTGGGGGCTGTTACCTCTCACGGCTTCTCACCAGTAAATCCGTGCTTGCTCTAGTCTGAACAGCCTAATCCAGCAGCAATTCCTTCGGAGGGCAGATTGCTACGTTGCTCAAGGGGAGGGCTACCAAGCACAGTCACGCTTGTTTGGGTGTGCAATGCGCTTCTAGCGCTCGTTGCAAGGCAGCTCTCCCAGGGCAGCTCCAGCCACCGCTCTTGTATAGTGACAGGGCAAATCTCTTCCAAAGGATGCAAAAGCCAAGAAGCATTATTTAGTCTTGCTTCAGCAACTCATCGCCATGCGGAGTAGTACCTACTTCAGCTGGGCACTGGGCTCCACAGGGGCAAGGGATCCTAAATGAGAGGAGCTGCTGCAGAATCAGTCCCTCGGTGCTTTAGGATGTGTTTTGTTTGTCCAGGGGTGTCTAAAGTAGTCGACTGAATATACTTTATGATAGGTTTGCTATTTAAATTTAAATGCAGCGTTCCGCTTTAATTAGATACTTATAGGCTTAAGTGTACAGGAGTTTTAAATGTACTTCTTTTCATAACCTCGTAGTCTACAGCAAGGCAAACCCACTGGATTATCTAGTCTAGCCACCTGTATGTCGCAGCCTATCCAGTTTCCCTATTTTTCCTGTATTCAGCTCAGTAACTTGTGGTTTGAGCAGTTGTACAGCCCATAGTGTAGTGCTCTTAACATAATAAAATGAGGATTCGTAAAAAATTTTACTCCCTGAAAAGCTTTACTTTCCCCCTGTATCTACGTGTCTTCAGCCTGATAATGTCTCATTAAGTCACTGCTAGGTTCCAGCGAAATGGCCATTGTTGCTTCAGCAGAGAGCGAAATGAGCTCTGAATTGGGTTTCCCTATTCATTTAAACTTGCAGTCTACTTTGAAATTCCTTAGGGTGAAAGCTGTGTTTATGTCTGATCGCTAATGTATGCCTAACCTTAACTCTGACTCAGCACATGTAAGTGCTCCTCAATTCCATCCTCTTATATACCCCTTTATTGCGTTATTATATGCTATATTTGTTAGGTGGTTCTTCCCTAGTCACTACAGAAGATGCCAAAAATATTGTGAATGATTTCTCTCCTGCAAATATCATCACAGTCTATTTATACACTGTAGCTTCTGAGATTTGATAAGACCGGAGTGTAATATGGCATGGATACAGATGCTGTCAAAGTTAAGTTAACCCAACATATTTCATCGCCCTCCCACTTAACGTGCATAATACACAAATGGTTGCAAACTATCGCTCTTTTAAAGAAGCAAAATATATGGATTTAATTTTTAATGATTTAGCTTGGTAATTAATCCAAATTATTAGTTAACAATAGCTAAACCAGAACTATAATGGATTCTCTGGGTAATGAAAATATTTATTATTTTAATAAGTTGCATGGCTGGAAGTCTAAGTCAAATCTTAGTCTGCTGGCCACATATTGCTCTTGATTCACACATAGGACCCCCACGGAGGTAGGTGGATGGCTGTGTCCCCAAAGTAAGAAACATAAATCGCTGCTTCCGAGTATTGATGACAACATCTATCATGTCAGCTGCAGAATTGATCCATGTTAAATTATGAGCCAGGGCTGAAGGAATTATGCCAATTAGAGAGACACAGAATTTTTTTCTTTCGTTTTTTCTCGTTCCTATAATTTTTGCCCCACACAAAAGGCTTTGAGACCTATTTATATTATGAAAGTCCTTTTGTCGCCTGAGACCCAAAGAAAGATTTAAAAAGAAAATATAATTGCTGAACAGAAGTGCTACGAGGGCCGCTCCAGGCTCAGGGGAGGGAAAGGTCAAGTTTTTAACCTGGAAACAAAAGGACTGAACCCAATGCTATGAGTGGGCTTTCCCTGGGGTCTGGGTGGAACAAAACCCTTTTGCTGGCTGGGGGCTTTCTCGGCGATGGGGAGGGCACGACCCGCTGGTGATGAGAGCGGCAGGTACACGCCATCCTCTGAAGCGAGATCCCAGTGAGGGGTCCGCAGGTTGGGGTCAGGCATGGGGGGCGTGGGGGGCAGCGAAGAGGGTGTCCCCCCGTGACAGCTCCCCGTCACCCAGGCCTGCTGGTCACCCCCCAACAGATGTCAGGGGCCACCTCGCAAAGTGGCCGAGGGAGCAGCGGATGGAGACCCGAGCTGGCCGCCACTGCCAGCGGCACGCGATGCTCCTTGGACCCAAAAGAGAAAGGTTTTTAACCTCTCCTTCATCTTTCCTCCAAAGATTTCTGAATTTGCGAGCGGTGTCAAATTCGGTTAAGTGATGACCATGCATTCCCTTCTATCTTACGTTCCTGCCTTGTAAAGGGCTTTATTAAAATGCCGTAATTATAATTCTCGGGGATTGTGCTGTTTTTCAGGTTGCGTCCTTTCAGAGCATCTCTTGGAGCAGCGGCTCCCTAAAAAAAACCTCCCCCTGACCAAGGTTGCTGCCTGGCTGCTTTTGGCAAGCAGGCATAGGCAAGCCAGAGACAAAGGCAATGGTGCACAGCACAATCCCTGCCTGACTCCGCGNTAATTAAATTTACAAACCAAAACAAGGAGGAGAGGCAGGTGGTCCTTGCTGAACAACCGCGGGGGCTTGTGTGTGCTTTCCAGGGGTCTGCTGTGAGCTGGGGTTAGGTACCAGCAGCCGGCACCTGCTGCGGAGCAACATCAAATTCCTGTGCCGGCCCGTTGTGGTCCCGAGGTCGTCCCCTCTGGCATCTGAAATAGGGTGTCCCCCTGTTTGCTCTCCCAGGCAGGTTGCCCAAAGTGGTCATGGAGGTTGCAGCCACCACCTGACTTGAATATGAGTCACCAGCAGCAACTCTTCTCCAAACCCAAGGGAAAGCTCAGCTTGGGAGGCAGGTCCTTTGACTCCCACACCTTGCCTTGCAAAGCAAGTGTTTCTTAAGAGTCAAGGAAATAGTCCAGCAGCATCATTTGGTGGGAAAGCGCATGTGGATCTGGACTTCCCAGGGGGTTTACTCCTAGAAAGGGGAATCTAGTGGTGAGGAACAAGAGATGATGGTGGTAATGATCTGCCTGGGTGACAAGGCAACTGTTCAGAAATAACATGAACTTCGGGGGAAAAAAAAAAAAAAAAAGAACCAAAAAAACCCCAAACAGTTTAAGGTGGGATCCTTTCATCAGTTGGTAACACCTCAGGAGGTGACAAAGGACTTGCCATGGGTGCAAGTCAGCTAACACATCACTGCCATGGGGAAATATTTCCTCTGCCTTCCTTTGGCAGCTGTGGGTGCTGGTTGGTCCCGGGGCTGGCAGGATTGCTGTTTGGGTCCAGAGCAGCCCATCCAACCTTCCCTCACTATTTTGATACTCAGTGAACTGTGTGCTCGGCAAAGCCCCAGTAAATATCTCTCAGCCGAAGCCCTTGTTTCTGGACTACCAGGAGCATTATCCTGGGGAATGTTTTGTGTCATGAGGGAAAAAGAGGGCCTTTTGGAAAGGCAGCAAGGTGTTTAAAGCAATATTTCTGCAGTCTTAGTGGGTTTTCTTATGTACAAAAGATTGTGTATCCAACTTAAAGGGCACAGACCTTAGAGAAATTCAAAGGATCTTTTAAAAAGAGGTTAAATATATTTAAAATTTATGAGTGTGCACCCATGCAAATTGGAAAAGGAAATTAAAACTATATCTGCAGAAAAGGAAAAATAAATCTACTTACATATGATGTAATTTAGAAAGTCAACTGTACCTTTGAATGATGTCTGGACGAAAGGATAAGGTAATGCTGAGGAAGGCTTAATATCTGCGCTTAAAAAGCCACATGGGGCCATAGGGGAAAAGGGTTTGCAATATACTTGTATACTCATTATGAAGAGTTTCCAGTAGAATGAAAACTGTTATCTAGTCGGCTTTCAGCTAAGAGAGAAAGATACACAAACAGAGAGAGCAAGCGCAGTTTTTTCAACCTCATTGGTGTTTTCTGTACACCTAGATCTGTGCTCCACGTAACTAATTTGAAAACCTATGCACCAATATTTTTTCCTTGGACTGGTTAGTCTTTGTGGTTCTCTAATTCCGATGCAGTGCAAAATAAACTTCTTGTCAAAATAACTGGGTTGAGAACAAAGGGGAAAAGATATGGGAGAGAGATGTAAAGCAGAAGGAAACCATTTGTGTGGATATTTCAAGGAGACGTAAAGCACCAACCAACTTAAGGAAAGCAACAAGAGTAATTCACAATGTTTTGCTTTAAATTCAAGGTGGAAGTTGTCTGTTGCAAGCCTGGCGTGGCACAGGCCATTGTAATCTGTGTGCCACGTTAAAAGGGACGATGATCTCAGCTCAATTCCTCGTGAGGAGGTACTTGCCGAGCAGTGCCGAACAATTGGGTCCCTGGGTAATAATTTTATTGGAGAGGCCAAGAAGGGAACGGTCGCAGAATTAATATTGCTGGACTGTGCTGTTCCGATTCTGAGGGCGAGAGAGGACTTTGCTTTATAATGCTGACACCGCAAATCCCTTAATGAGCACTAAATTCACTTAACAAAATTCTAACTCCCTCAGATTTCTGATGTAGCTTAGCCTGTCGGCTTTACCTTAGAGTTTTCTGTGTTTCGCTGGTCTATGCCATCAACCTGAGCATCCATAAAGCCAGCATTCCTTTTTATTGACTCTACCTGTTTATTCCTTAGTATATTTACCCTTTTATTAAGAGCTTCCACTTGGTTAAGACTTGTTCAAGTATAAGCTCAACAGGAAGCATTTTCCTTTATACTGTAATAACTCTATATTGTTGCCTAGAGGGTGACAGAAAGTAACGTAAGATTCATAAAAATATAACTGTCTGAGCCAAGTAGATAGAATTATGGTAAGCATTAACCAAAGCGTATTTCTCTGTCCTATAGGGTGAAATCAGAACATCTTAATGTTTTCTTTCTTGGGTCACATAATTCTGCAAAAGAACACCAAGAGAAATGCCAGACTGCTTCTGCTTGATCGTTACGTTCTGTACCAGCCTTTTGAACAGGTTTGCAAATAAAATTACTTTATTTCATTATGTGTCATTTTACATTTTGCCCATGCATCACCCCACCGAGACCATTTGATTTAAGACACTTTTTTTTTAAGCTATAAGCAACTAGAATTTTGAACTCATTTAAGCTGTAATTTAGGATGCTTCTAGTAGCCCCTCTTCAAGTTTAACCATTAAACGAGTACATTCTTAGAAAAAGAAAAATGTGTCTTACGCTCATTCATTTTTTTATGTGAGTGATATTTAAAAATCCCAAACCTCCAAAAGGCACACTGCTGAAATTTTAACCCTATTGGAACCAGCATGGTGGTTTCTGAACACAACTTTTTTAGGTTTGTTTCCTTTCAGTGGGATAAGGGAAGGGTAGACTTGCTAACTTCCCCTTCTGAGCTGAGGTGGGGTGAAATAGCCCTTACATCTCTCACTCTCCTACAGCAAGGAGGTGGCTGAGCTCTGTTCTCTAGAACATTGCACTCCTTGTTCCTTAAAGAGGAGGGCAGCTTTGCATCTGGAATCCTCCTGTAAAGCCCTATGTTGTGTGTCAGCAGCTAGATCAGCTCCATTAGCATCCACAACGAGCTTCTCAATAATGTCCTACCACACTGCAGAAGAACCACCCGCATACAGCCGCTCTCTCCAGTGAAGAGGAAGCAAAATTATAGCAGCAGCAGCAGAATAAACGCCACAGGCAAAGTCATGAGGGTGATATTTGTTAGCAGTTGTGGGTTGAGAAAGAAACCTCACACCTGAGAGACTGAAAGAATAAAGGATGAGATGGTCTATCATAGTATTTTCATTGCTGCATTTCAATATTTAGTTAAATTAGCAAGCCTTAAATAAGATGGAACCAGCAATAGTTGTGTTGAGTAGATAGGACCGAGTTGAAAACTCTAGGCCATTTTTCGCATCTCCAGACTTGAGGATTCTGATGTTTTCTTTGTTCTGGTTGCCTGGTAATAATTTAATATTTTTATTTCTATGTTTACTTTAATTCTTAAAAAGCCAAAAGGTGAAGATATGTTGACAGACTGGAAAAAGGAAGCTATTATTAATTAAAATTATTTTAAGTCTAAGATTAAAATAGTGCTCCTGCATATAAATTTGCTTCAATGAGCTGGACCCACTGCAATGTTAAATCACTGCATAAATTAGGAAATGTAGCATACATACTGGCTGGGGACAGGATGGTGCCACCATTTCAAATGGTGCAGATTCTGTTTTCCCTGTATCCTTCCTATGCGCACATGCAGCATAGACACCACTAGGTAATCATCCACCCCTGGTACAAATTAATTTTTTTCTCTTGAAAGAGGTTAGTCCAAAGTCCATGAAAATAAACAGAAATTTCCCAACCAGCTTGAGTGCAAGTTGGACTGGTCCCAGAAAGAAACAGAGTCTGAAAATTTGGGAGGCAGCGGTTATCGCTGTTGTTTGCTGGTAGAGCTGGAAGGGAAATCTTGCAAAATACCATGCAGCCTGCTGTTCATTATGTCTAACTAATACAGGCATTCACCACCAGCGAGTCTCTGAACAAAGCCAGCTTCATCTGGAAAATCAAGCAAGGACGAAAAGAAGCTAATATGTAAGACAGCAAGACATTCCTGAATTTTTGTTATTTTGACATCACTTCTCTGTGATCACAGTGAATGGTGGCTATCTTGTATTCCTAAGTGTTCAAATTAAACTGTAATACTGCTGTCAGTTTGGCATACCAAAACCCACATGTTTCCATCTGCTCGGTGACCTGGAGTGAGTAGGGGGAGGACAATGGCAATCCCTGCAATGACAATCAGCGCCCCTACGTGGGGCACAACAGCCAAGGAGGGAGGATTCCACTAGGGTCTTTATATGTCCCACTGCAGCAGCAGCCCAAAACACACGTTCCCCTCCAGACCCAAAGGGGAGGGCTATGCTAGACCCATGCTGTGCTGAGATGGGGGGCAGCAGAGGGACCATTATGGCTAATCCTGGGGCCAGGATGTGCTGCTGTAAACTGTAAAGTTTACCGTGACTTACATCAGCTGCACAAGATCTCCAAGAGACCACGTGGCATTTCAGAAGAAGTGGTCTATAACTTCTCCATCCTATAGAATCATAGAATCACTTGGGTTGGAAAAGACCTTCAAGATCATTGAGTCCAACCATAAACCTATGCCAAAGCTCCCCCTAACCCCTGTCCCTCAGCACCACGTCTACCCACCTTTTAAATACCTCCAGGGACGGCGATTCCACCACCTCCCTGGGCAGCCCATTCCAATGCTTGATAATCCTTTTGGTAAAGAAGTTTTTCCTAATATCCAATCTAAACCTCCCCTGGAACAACTTGAGTCCTCTTCTTGCCTATAATAAAACACCATCTGTGCTGAGATGAGGTGACTGTTCCTCTCCCCTCTCCTCCATAAATGAACATTGCACTCTGATGCTGAGCTTGTCCCTGGGAGGGGAAACTGGGGGTAAAGGGGAATATGAAGAGTAGGTCCTGGATCGTGGATCTTACACACCCAGCAGTTCGTATGGAGAAATCCGGAGGCAACGTGCAGCCTGCCAGACCCTGTAGAGTCAGGCTGCAGAGACCCAAGGCTCAGAGGGGTACTGCAGCGTCAGCTTCTAAAAGAGCAAATGGAGAAGAGAAAGCTGTCCTTGTTCCTGGTGTGACATCCCCTCTGCCTAAATTCTTCTTCAGAAGGCACCTGCATTCCCACATGGTCTGCAAGGCAACCTGTAAAATAAGCTGGAAAAAATCCTAACGAGAAGGCAGAACAGCAGAAAGCATTGACAAATGTTCTGTAGCAGAGCAGTCGGCAAGGGCTTCGCCTGATGCTGCAGGATTGCCTTTTTCTCCAGCACCGCATGCAGATGCCCAGGCACAAGTGAAAAAACAGGCAAAACCATGACATCCCGGCAGTGCTGGTGCATGAAGGAGTTTATCGAGTAGCGTGGGGACTGACTCTTACTTCATACAGGAACGGGTGTGAAGTAATTCAACTGAGTCCACTTGGGTCACACCAGAACGTTCCTGCAGAGGCAAGAGCTGATGAAGACCTCACAGAACTGCGTATAGACATTACAGACGCACAGATCTAGTTTTCTGCGTTACCATTATATTAATTTTATGACCGAGGGGCAGCCTGTCGTACCCTGGGTCTTTCCATCCCAGCCACCTGCAGAGCAAGCACAGCATGCCGTCCCATGAAGGAGAGGTTTAAGGTGGCAGCGCAATTCCTCACAGTCGTGACCACAAAGTCAGGATGCGGAGTGGGCTCTGAAGACTTTGCTGCTCCCCTCTTTCCTTTCTGTGGAGGAGAGCTGGGACAAGGGATTTGATGGGATCTTTAACAGCCTCTCCAGGAGTGGCTATCATGTTGTAAGCAGGGACATATATCCCCCGAACTGTTTATTTGCGTGACTACAGAGGAAGAAGAGGATTTGCCCCAAATGCCTTCGTATTTATGTTCTCTCTTAACTGTTTTATTATGCCTAATTTGTCATCCTTAGAGGATGCCTCTTATCATATGCAAATTCTTCTTAAATTATTATACTGACACAGAAATAATAGATGCCTGATTTGCATTGTAATCTTCTGTAAGAGGGTTATTTATACTTTTGAAAGTGTTATGATTTTAGTTGCTTCTCAGTGGGGTTTTTTGGGGCTTATGATGTTGTATTGCAATGTACAGAAAGGAAGGGGAGTTCAAGCATTCATTAGAGATGCCTCACGACGAGATCCCAAGTCCTAGTCCCTCCCTACGACACCGCCGTCATCGGTACAGACAGCAAAACATTAAAAAGCTCTTAAGTAAATAATGACCGCGATGATGATATAGGGGGAAAAGGAGTAAACTTTCAATTCGCTAGGGTTAATAGTGATAGGCACTATTTTCTAAACAAAGATTGCTACCCATTCTCTCAAGCACACATACACTTAATACACAACTGCAACATTAAAGCTGAGATAAGGAGAGGGATAAAACTCACAGCTGGAAGCTCCATACAATGCAGCATTTACAGACGAGCTCCCACTGCACTGTTTAAAAGCTGTGCTTTGGCACTACCGCCTTGGAGCCACGAACGTGAAATCAGCCCACCTCCACCATGAGAGCCAACCTCAACCCACTTCGCGCCGCAGAGCTCTGGCCCTGAGGAAGTTATTGCCTCTCCTGGAACAAACCCAGCTAATGGCTGCTCAGAAAAGCACGTCTTTTTTTTTTTAATTTTTTTTTTTAGCTCTCGCAGTCCTTGACGTGTAGCAGTTTTTATCTCATGGCAACATTTAAAATGTGTCTTTCCCAGGTGTGGTTGCGTGTGTGAATTTGGAAAGGAAAGCATCATGCCCTGCCCCATGCTGTGCGCTGACGAGGTCAATATTTGGAGCGAGGACTCGCATTTTTCTTTATGAGGTTCAATGTCACTCTCTGCATGGGGCCCTTCTGTCACCTCAGTACAGAAGAAAATGACCTGGGGAAGTGAAACTCGTTTAGAAACACCTTATTTTTTCCATGGGATCAACTCTTTTGCCTGTCAGTACATGTGTCCTCTCCCTACAAATGGAAACAACAATACTGAAGAGCAAGCGCCAAAACCAAGACAAAGAATAATTTAAGATCAAACGACAGGGCAAATGGTAAAGTTTCATTAGTACCCTTCCCACTAACCACTTGCCCTGCTGCACAGCTCCTCCTGCACCTGAGAACAGTATGAGCTACCAAGGACAGGAATCCCGTCTCTGTTTCTCCGACAGGAGATGCATTAAATGCAAAACCAGCAGCAGTTTAATTTTCATGACAACAACAATAACAACAACAACAACAACAAAGCTCTTTTTTTCTTCCGTATAGTTATTTAATGTCCCTCCTTTATAGGCCAGCCTTCAGAATCACGGCACGAATGATTTTACTGGCTATCTGACTGCCATTCTCTTTAACACAGTCTGTGGTTCGCTAGTTGATGATAGCTTAAGTGGAATTTAATTGGTAACATATTGTCAGTTGAATTAGAGGCCATATGATACGAATTTAAACCTTGGTAATTTTTGCATAAAGAACAATCTGTCAACAAATCACAGCAAGGAAAACAGCCATAAATCAGTTTGTCGGGTTTATTAGTAAATGCAGAAGTTTTCTTGTCTTGTTTGACTAGACCCTCTCTTTTCTAGCTGCCAGAAAATGTTTCTCGAGATGCAGGTAGCTTTGTAGGTGTGCAGATTTTATGCTTCCCGTGCACGGGGATGCACATAAACACGCACAGGGATGTACGCCATTGCGGACCACTGGGGATAATGACCTAGGCAGCTCCTCCAGCCCTGTCTTCCTAAATAGATCAAACTGCAGCACCACACATAGGTGCGCCACAGAGTCACACCCACGTACATTTAGCCATATAGGCTGAGGCTACATTCAGAGGAGGACGTTGCACTTTCTCTGTGCCTCTGTATTTCTGCTGACTGGTTTTGCATCATTATGCTTCCCCTGACAGATTGGCTTTTTTTTTCCCCTGAAGATTGATGATAAAACTTTCCTGGCTCGAAGCTGGGATATTGACATAGTCCTTTTCTTCCCCCCCCCCCCCCCCCCCCGAAATCGTGCAGTTCTGAAGCCATTTTTCCAGCTCTGGCAATATTCATCCCTGTAGAGTGTTCCCCTAGCATGGATTGTATCACAAGTGATCGAGCTGGCTTCGTGACATGAAGCAGAGCTGGCTTTATTGTGCAAGCCAGGTGAAACACAGAGAAGGATGGGTTGACCTACAGCATCTCGACGAGAGGGACTGCCTCCCCCACCTGTAGAAACACGGCATGTGGCCACATCTCCTAGGAAGCCCTTCTCAGGGGTGTCAGAAAGGGGCCCTGTAAATCACCTAGCAGAGTCCCCTTATTTTTGGGTAGACGCCCGCTATGGGGTGTACATGTGCACCCTGTTCCTCTCCCCCACTGCACACCTACTGGCACCGGTTGTCCTCTGATGCTGGCCTACATCTACCAAGCAGAAGCCATCCTCTACCCTACAGGGACACCGAGGTCTCCCCTGTGGTTTGCATCTTACAGGATTATTTTTTCTTAATGGTCAAGAATATGCAAAGTGAGAGAAGGTAAGGCGCCGATCGAACAGATATCCATCCAGTGGGCATCATTATGAAAAAGACGGGAAACCACAAAAAAGTCCCCCATGAATATTTTATTTAAAAGGACGCCTTATGTATTGCGATTACCCTTGGGTGACAGCGACTGACAGAGCATGTCTATCACTCACGATAAAAATTGCTGGATGATCTGCACCGCCGTTCATAAGCGTGATATAAAGTACAGTAGTTGTTACAGCGGCATAATGTTCCTATGCGGTAACAAATATACTACGCAGAGACATGCACATAATTAAAATGACGCTCGCTGGCTTGCTAGCACCGTTTGCCAAAGAATAAGTTGCATGCAAGTGGATTTGCATACAAATGAGATACTGTCAGAACAATAATGGGACTTTGATAAGACCACATACTCATGTCATTAAGTCACTTCAGTAGCTAAGGAATATTTAGTTAGCATTAAACGAGGATAAAAGTTGATCATTTCCCCTTCCCTCCAAATTAAAACAAAAGCCAGCAAAGGTACATCCAGTTAAAAACACTAGGACATTTTTAAACTGAAAAGATACCACTTTTAATGCCATCTTTTAGAAGTTTTATGTTGTACTGTGGAATTAAAATTGTACTTTTCAACACAGAAACAAAACCTATTTATTGTTAAGAGCTATTTCACTGAGACTCCATGTCACCCACCTGCTTGGTAAGCACAGCCGTAGTACGGTGTGTGATTTTTTAAAAATAAATAGAAATTTAAAAGAAGACATTTGAATTAATGCTTATATTTAGTTTTATGCTTAAGTGTAATTAAATCAGCATAGATTAAATACCTACTGAAGTCTTCTAGTGAATCAAGAGCCTTCAAATCCTCCTATTTTTTTTTATGTACTTGGAGACCTTTTGGAAATGTCTGAACTTTGGACTTGATCCAGCCATGCTGAAATCAATGGGAATTTTTCCATTGACTTCAGTGAAAACAGGTCCTTTGGGAACAGTCTGAACTGAGATGTATTGCTCTGCTTAGCTGGTAAAAAAACACCCTTTGGAAGACCATCTTATGGCAATCTGGAGGTCTGTACATCCTATGTGTTTTAGAAGCAAACAGGCTTACAGTAATTTTGATGATTTTGCCTGTAAATAATCAGAGGAAAAGCTAAACACTGAAGTAAGAAGGTTTCAAAGGAAAATTCGAGACTTAAAATAGTCTTTTGCTGGTGGTGGGAGACCTGATAACCCTGTATGGCAGGAAATGGTCTTGCAAATTCGTTAACTTCTTTTCTAACTTGAAAAATGGTGCAGGAGTCACTCAGAGGAGGGTAAAAATTAATATTAATGATTTCATTTTGACAGGAATGAACTCATTACCATGCATATTTCCAACGTTTTTCAACAGTTAATTTTAGCTGCTGAAAAAGACCTCTCTTGCTAACTGAAAATATGGTAATTTCACATTAAAAACTGTGTATTAAGAAGTCTTTCTTTGCCAAAGTTACAAGCGCTTGACAGGGTTTTATAAACCACACTGAGCACCTCACAAACTTTCAATCACACATTATGAGAGGACTCAAAAATCCAAAATTAAAATCAGTTGCCTTATTCCGTTTTTGTAATGTGTAATTTTTTTTAGTTACTGCTATTTTGACAAAACAACTAAGACATATGGACAAAATACATTGGCCCGTAAGATTCCCTAGATTCTTTTAAGAGAGAAGATACAGCATTATGTTATAATAACTGTCACTTCCAGTGATAAAAGGTATACTGTTTTATTTGCAGAGAGAAGAATTAGCAGCTATAAAAAATAAACAGTAGCTGATGTAAGACAAATTCACGGTAAGATGAATGCCTTCATTTAACCTCTGGCACATTGAGTCTTGGGCACTACTTTTATGGTTTGCCAGCAAAACCTTTCTTTGGATGCCGGTGGGCTCCAGAGGGTTCCTGGGAAGCTCTAGGTGATGAAATGTACTTCTCTTCTTTTTTGTTCAAGATAGACAAACCCACCTGAAGATTCGGAAGATTTTGAAACAGTGCCACTATCAAACTGGCCATTTTAACAAAATCTTGCAGAGGAGCCTGCGACGCTTTCGAAAGGCACGGCAGGAAGCCTTCCCCAGGTCGCTCTGCTGTCGCAGGGGCAGCTGGAAGGGATGGGGCATCACACCAAATGGTGGGGCTTGCTCCTCCGTCCCCAGTCGCTCCCCTTCCCCAGCCCTGCTGCCGATCCTCCCACCGTTTTCGGCTTCCCAAAAGCCACGCTCTAATGATCCGCCTGTGGAGCCTGGGGCGAGCAGTGCAGGAGCCCTCTCGGTGCCACGTGTGAGCTATGTACTGATAAAACAAGGCAAATAACTCCCTCCCAATGCTGTCAAACTTGCAAAATACACAGCCCGCAAAACAAAGGACATTGCCTTTATTTCCTTTCCATTCTAATCATCTTCAGGGCTATTTGTAACAATAGTAGGCATAACACTGCCAAGCGCAAATGTGATTTCCAAGTTGGAGTTCCTTTCAGAAAATGGATTAGTTCAATTTTCCAGATGTCAGACAGGTGTGCAGTTAACTATACGCTGGAATTCAGTTTTGGTGATTAACACTCGTAATGACTATTTGGCTATGAGAATCAGATCCTTATTTTCAAAACCTACCATTTATTGTTCTAGTACATTTACTTCACTTATAGCCACCAGCCAAATCCAAGATCAGCTAGAAGGAAATTAAGAAACAATTTATTATGCTTGCGCTGTTTGTACAACATTCATCATGACTAGAAGAAAGTGACTGCAAAAAGGAGGAGTAAAGAGGTTTTATTCCAATGCAGAAAGAAATGAAGATGTGTCATCCAGTTCCATGTGGTGTTTTTGGGAAAATGATGAAAGAAAATGCATTTGAAATTTACCCGTGTCACCTGCATCCCTTGGTCATTCACTTCCAGAGCAACCTGACCCCCAACTCCAAAAAATCCCCCACCTCCCAAGAATCCCCAGCATCTGCAATTAAGTGGCTTGGACTTGGAGTTATACAGATCAGTATCTTTGAAAGGTTGCTTTTGCAAGGAAAAGTAAAAACAGGGAAAATGCTTCTGTATCAGCTTCTCTGACAGGGCAACCTTTGCTCATGCTGGCTTCTCATGTTTCATTTTGAATGGGCTGAAACTGGGCAGAGGAAATATGGGTCAGGACCAAACGGAGGGAGAGCTGATCTTGCACTAAAAGCTTTACTCCCACGTCTGGATTCAACCCGAGGGTTTTGATTCTAGGCATCTCTGTATACCTTCATGATACTGGATAGACTTACAATGAAGTCGTAACACTTCAAGAAATTAATTAATCTATATGAGCTTAAAGCAAATAATTTGGAAAAGCAGTTCTATGTGGCCTTGATTCAGCAATAGATTTGATTTCGAAGGAGCTGCTGATACGCTTGAAATCATGTAAATGCTATGTCATATGCGGGAGAGTCTAGTGCTGTGGTTTATATGTTGTATTGCTGGTATTGATCCCAAAAGTATTGTTCACTGACTGCTTGTTAATTAGATGCCGTTAATAAATCAATAAACTTCTTTGATCCTGATTTGGTTTTTCCTGCAGCAGATGTAATCTATGTTTAGCCATTGTGGGTAGGCAACAAGGTTGTGACCGCTCTGTGCAGCCCGAGAAAAGAAGTATGCAATAGTCACTGATGGGAATTTTCAGCATAATAAAACATGTCTCCATCCTAACAGTGAAGCGAGGGTGTAAAACTTACGTATTGTAAGTGAACACAAGAAGGAACCAGGAGATAACAGAGGTCAATTTGGCTTGGTAAGCATGGCATGTATTTTTCCAGGCTTGTTAAGGCTACTGAGATCCTGCTCAGTCTGTCAGCCTCGCACCGTTTTAAATCTGCTTCCAGTTCCAGGCGAGCGAGACTTCCTTGGGCACTTTCTTGAATGCTTCTCTCTTTCACAAACACACCTACACAACATCTTGCTGGTTGTCAAGCTTCAACAGCCTTTTCTGAGCTGTCATAGCACTGCTCTATTTCGCAGATGCCAAAATACCTTAACTTGACCCAGTCCCTCAGGAGGTTCTTTTAAAATTGCCTTACTGACATTTTAACAAGGGCCTTTGTATAAAGACCCAGTAAAGACTGCTGGATGCGGTTGTTCCACTTTGCAATTTTTGTGCCCAGATATTATGGTATTATACTTTTTTTTCAGTGAACAGAATTAAAACTTATACCTGGCAAAATACCAGATGGAGTTAGAAGAAAAAAAGTGACATTTCCTTTTCCAATTGAAGGTAGACATTAGAAAATAACCTCTTCAGATATTTTTCACTCATTTTTATTAATTTTCAGGATAGCGTCAGATGAAACATGGACTAGTTCTTTTCTGGGTCAGGCTCCGTGACAGTGAATTAGTGTAGGTGGAAGCAATAATAACTCCAAGGAACACTGTGAAAGCAACATCATATAAAGGTCTCTCAGCGCCTTTGAAGATATGTTATGGGTCAGATCTCCTTCACTATCCTTGCTTGGTTGAGCAATACGAGCAGAACTGGGCCTAGAGAGACCTCTCCTGTCACAGCGCAGGCCCATCTTAACCTCAGCTCACACGATCCCCTTGTTCCACCAGCACAAGCGTTTGAGACACGTGATGGCCCAGATCTCAGCGTCTGGCCCAAATTGGCAGCCAAACCCCAAACCTAACAAACACGAGGCTCGTGGGGGGAGGAGATTCCCTGTGTTGAGCTTTGGCTATCATGGGAAAAAGCGAGTAAAGGTCTAGGGAATTTGAGAGAGCCTGAAAACTTGCCCACTTTTCCCAACGATGTTGAGTGGTGCAGTAATGGGTGACAGGGAGTGGCTGCAGCTCTCCTTAGGACCTCGCCTTGCATGGTGCCCTTGGAGCGCTACACCTACAGTATCACCCCTAAAAATGCCATCCAAATTGAGCTGTTTTCCAAACAAAATGCTTTACTGGACTGAGCTTGCCCCTATTAAAGCATGGGAAGACCTAGTATGTGCGAGGAGAAGGAGGAGAAGGCGAGTAGGAAAGGCAGAAAGGGAAAGCAAAGTTATGCGATAAATTTGTTTAGCATTTAAATATCACAGTGATGAATATAACCTAGATGGGAGAAGCCCATGGGGCTTTTCACACATTTTAAGGTGTGAACCCACTTAAGTGATTTCCTGGAACACGTCCCCAAAATTTACTTATCTCTTTAGCAAAGGCAAACAATGCTAAATACTGAGGGTTTTAATCAAGTCAAACAATTAAGAGAAAAGTATTCTTAAATTCACTGTGCAACTTGAGCCAATTATAATCCCAAAGCAGAATGGTGAAGCCAGTGTTAATCAGCCAGAAAAGGGAGTCATCAGGTCAAACTTACATCTCAAAGAGCTACAGTAGAAGCCCATTAACAAAAAAAGAGAAATAATGCTATAAGTTTTGATAAGTTCTGAAATAATCAGGATTTGGCAGTTTAGGTTGTTGTTTTTTTTAAAAAGAAGATTGTATTTTGTAGGCCAATTATTCAAAATCAGGCATGTTTTTTCCAGTGCTATCTGTGTTTTGGAATAGTCCTCTTTAGGTCCAAATCTGATTTTTAAAACATTTATTTATAATCTTTTGCATTAATTATTAAAAAAAAATCTTTTAACTATGTTCAAATGAATATGTCAGTATCGGTATTGCCGTTCAAAGTTGTTTTGCATTAGAAAGTGCAACAGCTTTTCCCCCAATTTTTCCATCGGGAAAGCTGTTTTTGTAAGATCACACGTTCATTCAAAACCAGCTCAGTGGCTGGCTGACCCAACACCCCATTCACTTTCAAAAAAAAGTGTTTTCATGTTTGTTTCTGTAGCTTGGATCTGGGTCTTTATCACTCTGCTCCCTTCACCCTAGTGCTTTATTCAACCTGACAAAGCTTTGGGGTGGGTTGTTTGTGCTTTTTTTTTTTTTCCCTTTTATACAGTGCAGCTGCAAAAACCCTCTTACAATGTGTCAATTTTAATATTTGCTTCCTCCACCGATGCACAAACGAGTATATCAAGGTCTCCCTTCGGGGAAGCAGCAAATGCAGTTGGTGATGCTGTACCACACAGTGCTTCTAACAGCACCAGGGCGGCTGGTCTCGGAGCTGAGAAACCTACCTGCTCCCTCAGGCTACTCCTTTCTCTCCCTCCTTCACCCTCCTCATCGTCTTCATCTTCCTGGCAAGACGTGATGCTGCTGCCTCAGTGAGGCTGGGACTCGTGCTGGTCTCATAGGAAGACTCAGGGACCAGTAAATGCTTGCAACTATTGGGACACTTTCTGGAAGCCTTTTCCACCAGGATCCAAAGTGAATGAGGATCACAGAATCACAGAAAGTTAAGGGTTGGAAGGGACCATCATCTGGTCCAACCCTCCTGCCAGAGAAGGTCCGCCTACAGCAGGTTGCACAGGATGGCATCCAGGGTAAGTTTGGGATGTCTCCAGAGTCGGAGACTCCACCACCTCTCTGGGCAGCCTGTGCCAGTGCTCTGCCACCCTCAAAGGGAAGAAGTTCCTCCTCATGTTCAGATGGAACTTCCTATATTTGATTTTATACCCATTGCCCCTTGTCCTGCCACTGGGTACTACTGAAAAAAGCCTGGCCCCCTCCTCCTGGCACCCTCCCTTTAAGTATTTGTAAATATTGATGAGATCCCCCCTCAGCCTTCTCTTCTCCAGACTAAAAAGACCCAACTCCCTCAGCCTTTCCTCATAAGAAAGATGTTCCAGCCCCCTAATCATCTCTGTAGCCCTTCGCTGTACCCTCTCCAGCAGTTCCCTGTCCTCCTTGAACTGGGGGGCCCAGAACTGGACACAGTACTCAAGTTGAGGTTTCACCAGGGCAGAGTAGGGGGGGAGGATGACCTCCCTCGACCTGCTTGCCACACTCCTCTTGATGCAGCCCAGGATACCATTGGCCTTCTTGGCCACAAGGGCACTGGGAATCTTGGCCACAAGATTGCACTGGCAAGCAGGCCTCAAGAAGGAATTAGAAAAAAAAAAAAAAAAAAAAAAAGGGCGTTCGGGGCCTTTGTTTTCACTGCTTGTTGTTTCTACGTATTTGACTAGGGTTGAAATCGGCCTTCATTTTCTCTTTGTTCATGAAGACTGATTTTCAGAAGTGCTGAACGTGCCATCTGCCACATGTGGAACGGGGAGGACTTGCAGGACATTCGCACCTTGGAACATAGGGGCAAGTCCAGCTTAAGCTGGATTCCCAAAACCCAAAGGAATTTAAACTTTCCAGAGAGCACTCAAAAATTTTGTCAAACATTGATAGGGACAAGAAGACTTAGCACCCAAGGGGAGGATACATTAAGCAGCTTTTCTTTTTTTTTTTTTCCTCCCTTGAAATTGTGAGATGAAAAGTGTAGTAGAAACGCAAACTGCCACTGTCACAGCTGTTCTCAGAGCCAGTAAGGTCACTTGCCTTTTTTCTTTGAGGCAAAATCACATAGCTATGATATTTTTTTTTCTATGTCACTCCTACAAATACAGTTGTCATATCTTATTTTATACATAGAGCAGACATGAAGATTTTATTATTAGAAATTGTCTTTGCAAATTGGCCATGCAATCAGACAACAGTTTAGTACCTAGTCATAACTTTACCTGGTCTGTATTACTGATTATTGCCATAAAGTTGAAAATCAAGGAAACTACTGAAGATTTTACTTTTGAGGAATATTTTTGAAATTGCACTCATGACTTTTCCGCTCTAATAATGCATAAGCTTTCATCAGTCACTTGAATTACCTAGCACTTTGTTTAATACTTCTGAAAGTACACCTTTAACAAAAAAGTGCGTGAGCTATAGCTTTAAGAGATTATTTAATGGACAGAATCTCAGATTTTTTACGGTTTTATTGTTTGTCCCTTTATCTCATTGTATCAAAATTACAGAGTCACCTCAAATTACAACATCACCTCGGAGGACAGGATCTGATGATTTTTCAGAACACAGATTTTTAGTAAAAATGGCTTCTCTTATACTGACAGAAATATTTACAAAAATAATGACACATGCAAGTCAGGTATGAGGTCTTGCAAGCAACTACTAGCTAGTATAACGCTATCACTCTCTGCAGAGAGACTTGCGATTGCACACATATATTTACTTGTATGTTGTGCATATGCATCTATATACATTTAGGTACTTTGGGGATAGGGAAATACATCTATATAAAGACGTGTATATCATCCTTGCTTGTAATCCTGTCTTTTTTAAGAATTCAGTGTGGAACTGTGGAAAGATAAAGGTTTCATCATTTTGTCATCAGAAATTCTATGACATGCATAAAATTAGCATTTACGAGATCTTAGGTTGGTTGTAAAATTTCCTGTTGTTGAAACCTGGCTATGTAGAAGTAATTAATTTTGCTCAATTAGATTTTATAAAAATGCTTTTTTTGATTGCCACAGTATGAGATGTTTGATGTAATTTAACTGGAGTTCTGAGGGGGGTTTTACTGTCTGAGATAGAGTTGCCTATTCTCGAGCAAGCAAACTACTATACGACGTTATGTTTTGTGCTACTGTGTAATGAAATGCTATAATTGATATAGGTCTTTACCACACTGACTATCATACAGTACAATATAAAATAAATTACCAGAAAAGAACAGCATTTTTCTAATCCTATATGCTTATATAAAGCATTTCGGATTGTCGCATTTTAGGGAAGTGACAATTATTCTCTCCATATTCACTTGATTCATGAATAGTGCAATTTTCAAGCATTTGTATGTGGTTAACAGTGCTCAAAGAAAAAAAGCCCCATAACAAATAGTCAAGTGGCTATAAACCAGATCCTTCCATGCTGACAGACTAATTAATCTGATCAGTCTTGAACACCAGTGTTTGTCATGTGAGCAGTCAGCATTCAGCAGCAGCCAGCTCCAGCGGTCACCTATAAACGCTCCCCAGGTGCCTTGGGGCTGAATGCTGCTCTCATCAAAGCCAAAGGCAAAATGTTTACTGATCCCGGTTTTTAGAAAATCATCTAACATTGGCTTAGTCACTGCCACTTTCTCACCAAAAAAAAAGAAAAAACCCACAAAAAAAAAACCCCAAACCAAAATGGTACGCTGAAAATTTTCTCCTCAAAAGCTGAATCACTGAGTTCCTAAGGATGGCTGCCTGTGATTTTGCCTGGCAGGAGCCTGCCCACCCAAGAGCAGTTTGGGAGCTGGAGGAAGAACCTGAACCTGACCTCCTCTTTGCTTCCTTGGCAGGCACAGAAGGAGCTTACAGAGCTTTACAGCCGCCTGTGGCCATACCCTCCTCCTTTACGACTGCAAATAGGTAGCTGTGGACTGAACTACTGTGTGCATGGATGTTAAGTGATAACGATTAAATGGTCAGGCTGTACCGTGGTAACAGCTCAGATTTGTAAGAAAATCTGTAAGAAAAGTGAATTCAAAACAATAAACAAACAAACAAACCAGCAAACAGAAGAATAAAAAAAAAAAAAACAAAGAAAAGCCTTCAGCCCAAACTGCTGCTCATGACAGAACAAATACTATAAATACAGACGATCTGGAAATTTTAAGTGATTTTCAAATTTCTCCAATTCATGAGCGATCTTTCTCAAAACTCATGCTGCAGGTCACAGCAGCAGGCTGGTAGATTTTTGCCATTTGAACAAAGCATCGTGTACGAAGGCAAAGGAAGCTTGTATTAAATTCCTATCATCCTGAGAACACAGCAAATTTCTAGCAATATGCTACGAGGAATAATATGAAAACCATAAAATCAAGTTATAATTTTTGCATTTATTTATTTATTTTTACAAAATTCTCATTAAATTTCATATCACATTATGAGCAGCAATTGCTGCTATAGAAAAGCAACAACCTAGAGCATCAGATATTCTCCAGTGGATCTTTCAGACCCAAACCTGCTTAGCTTTTAAGATTAGACAAGATCAAGCCTACTTAGACAAGGAAGGCCATCTGTTTCCAAGGATCCAGCTGCTATCCCTTCAAACACAACTCACTGTGGACTCCTGTAATTTATTAATCCCAGAATAAACCTGTAAATCTGCAATATCATTATTTGACTTCTTTATACCATTAGCTTGAACATTTTATCAACTGCTGTGCAGGTAACAGTCAAAAAGCTAAGGAGATTTGTCAACCCTCATAATTAATATCTCCCTTCTTTCAAGTTATCAAGACTCCATTTTAGCACAGACTTAAGCACTTTCTGTGTGTGGGCAGTTCAGAGGAGAAGATTAAAGACTGGTACATGTTTATGATCCTTTCAATACCTGGGACCCATGTTCAACATTTGCCTGTGCAAATTTGTTTTTCAAATTGGTCCATACGTGCACCCACACAGATGTGTGACCATGGACACACATGATGCTATTTTGTTGCTTCTAAATTTTTTCATTTCTTCTTCAGGAAGGGGGAAGATGAAGGCTCCACTCAACCCAGGTGAAACTGTGGGGTTTTTTTAAACCAAACAGGTCTGGAGTTCTCTCAGCACCCAGAATTTATGTGCTGGATTTAAAAGTGAAAAAGGCTTTTTCTCAGTCAGACAACTCTGAATTGGCTAAGTGACTGGATGGATGTTAATAAAACTTCCCTTCCGTCTGCAAAATGATTGTGTCTGGTCCCAGGTGGAGCATGATAAATCAACGCAAAAGCTACTTTTCTCAGAAAGTTATAAGTGACTAAAAATAAAGGTTTAGAATGTAAGTGCCGTGTTAGTTGTAGTTTCAGAGCGTTACTACCATGATGGTGTAATCTGCCTGCTAAAAGCATATTTAACAAGACAAAATACATACATCTTTTTATATATGCATGAGTATGTAGTTTGCAAATCCAGAACTCTGAAGTCCTTACAGTGTACTTTCCTGGGAAGCTCTGAAAGAGTCTCTCATTCAGGTTTCTTACCTAATTATGTGTCTCCTAAGACCACCACGAAGAAGATGTACAGAGCTATCAAAGCTTTTTGCCTGAGCAGAGCTGGTGGTCATGCTCTGCCGTGCTCTCTGCCTAGAAAACAGTAGGAGGAAAGGGTGGGTCAGGGATTTCCATTTACAGGCTCTTCATTTCTGGTTCTTCCCAGATGTCTTTTTGAAAAAATGGAAAATAAGCATTCAATAGTGCTTTGTCTTAGATTGCTTCTGTCTGATTCCTTCAGCCTCCTTGGCTTGCGTGTAGGTGAGACGATCTCATGGAACAGCTCTTACTGTCCCACTCTTGGCTATCCCCTCTCTGCTAGCCCACCCTCTTCTCCCAGCCCATTTCAATATGGTCAGGATCTCATGACACGCTGAGCATCCTCAGGCTGAGGAAGCCAGGGCACTCGTGGCATCTACAAACGTGGTGACATGGCTGGATCTTTCATTAGCAGTGGGAAGCAGCTCCACCATTGCAGGGGGCTGAACAAAGTGCTTTTACATTATCTAAGCTGCTGCCAGCACGTGCTCCGTTACCTGAAGCTATGGTATATCATGCAGCATTGCAAACTGTAAGGGTTGAAAGTTTTTATTAGAATCCATTAAAGACTCTGTCTGCTTGTTTGGGAACTTTTTGAATTACATGTTCAACTTACTCCCGAAACAGTAAGTGCTAGAATTCTCTCTCCAGTTCTTTCTCTCTCTCTTTCTTTGACGTGGGATTTTTCATCAGTCTGGAAACTAATGTTTTGGATAAACTCAAAATATTGAAGAACTGATTGTAAAAAAAAGTTGGAATCTGTATTTATAGTTAAGAATCCTTCCAAATCCATATCCAAATCATTTCATTTGTGGTTAGGTCACATTGCTTCACATCCAATGTGATACAAGACAACATGCAAGAATTGTCATAGGTTGGATTTGGGGCTGACCTGCTGGAAAGCAGCTCTGCAGAGAGGGACCTGGGCGTCCTGGTGGACAACAGAATGACCATGAGCCAGCAATGGGCCCTTGTGGCCAAGAAGGCCAGTGGCATCCTGGGCTGCATCAAGAGGAGTGTGGCAAGCAGGTCGAGGGAGGTCATCCTCCCCCCCTACTCTGCCCTGGTGAGACCACATCTGGAGTACTGTGTCCAGTTCTGGGCCCCCCAGTTCAAGAAGGACAGGGAACTGCTGGAGGGGGTGCAGCAAAGGGCCACAAGCATGATTAGGGGGCTGGAACATCTTTCTTATGAGGAAAGGCTGAAGGAGTTGGGTCTTTTTACTCTGGAGAAGAGAAGGCTGAGGGGGGGATCTCATCAATGTTTACGAATACTTAAAGGGAGGGTGCCAGGAGGAGGGGGCCAGGCTTTTTTCAGTAGTACCCAGTGATAGGACAAGGGGTAATGGGTATAAAATCAAATATAGAAAGTTCCATCTGAACATGAGGAGGAACTTCTTTCCTTTGAGGGTGGCAGAGCACTGGAAGAGGCTGCCCAGAGAGGTGGTGGAGTCTCCAACTCTGGAGACCTTCCAAACCCTCCTGGACACCATCCTGTACAACCTGCTGCAGGTGGACCTTCTCTGGCAGACGGGTTGGACCAGATGATCTCCAGAGGTCCCTTCCAACCCTTAACTTTCTGTGAATCTGTGATTCTGTTATGTTGTAAATTTCTTTTTACAGCAGGGAAGCAGCCTCCACACTTTTATACGTCATTTCCTGACATCAAATGTTCTAAAAAGTTTTCACACAAACTCAGTGAGGCTCAACAGATGTACTTCTGTTGTGAAAGAGCAGCTTATAATATAAAATTATATATTTATATAATATATAAAATACTGTCTAATCTTTATTAGTCTAATAATTGTGCTTTAAGTGGTTATCAAAATGTAGTAAAAAAGAAACCAAACCCCAAAGGCATTTAAACTAAAACCTGATTCACCTTGATACCAAAGGTTAATTTTAAGGGCTCCAGAAACTGGCCATGAGAGAAGTGACATGATCACTGCTGTTGCCAAAGTACTTGGATGTGTGTGAACAACTGACCTGAAGATGTCTGAACTACCCCTGAATATATGACTATCTATGCATACAGTCACATGAGAGCATGAGGAAACACAGCCACGTAGCATCTCAAAGTGGGCTGCCAGCTCTTGGAAGGGTTTGGTAATACCCAGACAGGACTAAAGAAAGTGCCCAATTTAGGGAGAAAATAGCTGCAGTGGAAGGACACCTGAAGAAGATGACTGCACCACTGTAAGCTAACTGACTTGATGGACAAAAAACGCTGCTTGCAGAATGACAGTGCAGTAAGACCATAACATACACTACGAGGAACACTAACAATGGCCATGCCTTTCATTTGGGAGGTCACTATGAAATTCTGTGGCCAGCCAGCAGCTGGGCATGGAGAGCAGAGAGGCTGTGAGTTCCATCTCCTGGAGAGCAGAGAGGCTGCAAGTTCCATCTCTTTTCAGCAGCACTGGTCTGAACAGAGTGTGGATAGATGTGGCTCAGGATTTTCCTGCATCACTGGGACTGAAATCCAGCAGGAGGTATCACCTTCATGTGTCTCCATCTAAGCTATTGCTCTGACCTCCCCTTATAGTTAATGGAATACAATGGACCTAAAAAAGGGCAGTGATTGATTTCATCCAACACAGGCATTTAAACCAGGGAAATCAGCCTCTTCTTTACCAGCTCTTTCTCCCCACAGTGAAAGTAGCCTAGGACAGACCCTGAAGAACCATTTTTGGTCAAGAAGGCCTGAGCCTGCTTGCCCTGCAAACAGCCAGTGTCGCACACTGTGGGGGCATCACAGCAAAGCTCTAACTCAAACCATGTGTCCTGCCTCTGACTCTTTTAACACAAACCCCATAGCTTGAAAAATAACTAGTAAAGCTGTCGATTTTAATCAGGTAGATCAGGGTTACAATTCCTTGCTCACAGGCCATGAGAAGTTACTGATGGCTACTCAGTGACTGCACGCACAATCCCAGCGCCGACATTTCCTGGCTTTCTGCTGCTTCATTTAACCATCTTCCTGTTCATTTAGTACCACACCTTCTCTTTAAAACAATCTGAAAAGCAAACCGTGCTGGAATGGGGAGGGAAGCTGGTTTCTGTAATAGGTATCTTACAGAGATGATCTCGAGATCCTCAGCACAGAGGATAGATTTTGAAGATTACAAGAGAGCCTGGTGGCTGTATGGGGGCCAACCACACTTCTCCAGGTCCTTTTCCAAAAACTGCTGGATGATTCCACTGTGAGAAGATAAATTGCAATCTATCAATAACTGCATCTAAACTTTCTCACCTATGGGTGCAGTCTTTTAGAGGTGATCTTCAATGGGTGCAAAAGCAGGAATTTTTCCGGTGCCCAGGGCATCTTAATAGTACCTTTATATTCACCGATCTAGTATCCTATAGCTTAGGATATACATATAGCTTAGGAGGTGTAGGTCAATGTAGCTCCAGTGGTTTGTCAAAGCAGTGCTGGATTACTGCACAGAAGCACCTGACTCGGGAGTCTAAAGAGCAGATGTACAATCAAGCAGTCTTGTTCCCAGATAGGTGATTTCTGCTACCACTTAATGAAAGTGCTAAAAAAGTACTGGGAAAGCTTATTTGTTTTATCTTTCAGTGATTATTTTGCCTGGTAATTGCAAACATCCTGTGTTAAGTCTGACAAGAATTAACTTACGCTTTGGCAAATGCTGGTGCTTTCCTTCATGTTCCCCCCTGATAAAGGTAGCCTGACTTTGATATTGCTTAAAGCAGTCATAGTCTTTGTTCTTCAGAAATGATAAAGCATTTCTAATTCTGAGTTTTATAATACTACAATATGGAGAGACAGATTTTATCTTAATAACATCTATATTATGATAAAGAACCAGCTACATGACAGGAAAGCGAACATTTCAGTTCATCTACAATTCTCCATCACATCAAAAGACACTACATGTGCGAATGATATGCTAAAACTTCCCATTATGCAGTTTGGAAACATAGATATATTCCAAAGGAATCGGTATTGTTAAGAGTAACCTCAATGGCTGATCTAGATAACGTTTCACAGCCCAAACTGATACTTTAATTACAGTGTAATAAGATATTGATCTTATTTCTGTACATCTTCTCAGATATTTCTGTGAGCAAGATGCTGAATGTAAAGAGCTGTTCCTGATACAATAATTGCAAATAATAACACAAACGCTATCCCTCCCAGCTATGTTGTGACACCTAAAGTGTTGTTAGTATTTAATGCAATCATCGATGAAATAGGATAAACTCAACAAGAATTCCATTTCCAGAAAAAGGTAATAATTTCTGTGAAGGAACAGCTTTGGGCTGAACCCCAAAGAGAGAATTAGTAATTTATTTTATATAGAACAACAGAATAACCAAAGTCCTACGCACCTTCCAGTAATAGAAGATGTGAAAATATAGGGAATAAACCATGTGCACGTGAGCTTTTGCGTAATATGCACATTGGTAACTCATATTTTCAAAAGCCCTCTCTCTCACAGGCGCGCCTTTGTTCATATAGCTGAAATACATACTCATACGTATTTATGATGGGCCCAATTCTGCCTACCTTGCTCATATTGAGAGGTATCTTACCCTGCAGTAGTTCTACTGAAATCAAGCAGAGATAATGCTCTTCAATCTGAGTATGGGTGGCAGATTCCACCTATATATAGCACGTCTATATTTATCTCCATTTTAAGTGGTTAATTTAGCTCTGTATCACTGAATTAGATATAAATTATCTGCTAGCACAAAAGCAGCTTGGGAGCAATTACAGTCCCCTATCTCCCCCCACCCCAAATACGCTAAATATCAATGTGTAATATGCAAATCCTAGGGGTTTTTTTACACTAACCAAGTCAAATTCTTAATACCAGACAAGAAGAAAATCATAGCTTAACATACACCAGTAGATGTAATAAATAATGAACAGCACTAACAGCTTAACATCATAAGGAAACAGATGGAAAACTTCCCTCCAGAGATCATTGCATCTAGTATTAGAGAATGAGTTTCTGGACGTGCACAGGGTGAACAGTTCAAGTCTGAATTACAATGAGGTTGGTAACACTTTTTTATTATAAATGCAAGAATTTCATGTCTTCCTTTTAGAAAGAACTGCTATTATAGCATTCATCTGTTTCACTAAGACGTGAAAAGCAAAAGGCAAAATCTTAAGCTGCTAAAGCGTGCATAGCACAATCAAATCAAGATCTCGCTCTGGGAGTACCTTGGCTGGGTTTGCAGAATACAGCAGGGCTACAATGCCATCATCTGTCCAGGAAACGAAACAGAACCCAAGGTGGAAGTCAACTCTTTACTAGCAGTGTTTATCTACACTACTGGAAAATGCTATTAAGGCAATAGCTATTGTATTTGTAGGTCAATGACTATTAGAAGTTTAGAGAATTATAATGAAACAACGTCCAATCTGTTTCTCTGATAACATTTCCTTTTCCACGCGAAGTGGCTTGGTTCTATGTTCAAAGTGCCTTTCAAACCGTGAATACAAGAAATGGAGATTTCTCTGGGAAGTGAAGCACAGCTGTTTACTTTGAATGAACCATGCTGGAGAAGTGAACCAATTATCACATTTGCTTGCCTTTTTTTTTTTTTTTTTTGCTATGTGGTGTCCAAAGAACATAAACACACTGTATCACTGGAAGCAGCCCAGCTAAAGCAAAAGGTCATGCTTGAATCCTTCAGCTACCCTCTCCTCGATGGGCATTCAAGCCCATGGCGTGGCTTCTCTGACTTTCTAATAAGACTTTGTGCCTGTCTGTGCTTTATGGTCCTCCCTCTCTCGTCTGCCATCAGGAAGTTCTCCAAGTACAGTGCAAAACACCTCTAGACAGACTCTCTATCGAGTGTCTGTTATAGCAGCATCTATTTGCCATGTATGCAACCACACTTCATACACAGTTTTGTGCAAACAGTAATAAATGCAGCCTTTCGTGAAGGAGATTCTTTCCCTGCTTCCTTCCTCCATCCTCTTCGCACCCACCTCACCCATTTTGCAGACCACAAAAGCAGCACAAAAGCTAAATGCTCTGCTCAGGGTCTCAAAATCCATTTCAGCAGAGCACGCCCAAGCCAGCTGAGCTCCTGTCTGCTCTGTCAGCTGTTAGATAACATTGCCTCCAACATCAGATGGATGAAGAGACCACGACTTTCTATTACGGCTGAAGATATATAAACATAATTGAAACTTGTATTGATTTTGAAGCCAAAACTTCTAGATGACTAAAACTCCGGGGCAAGTGTGGGGTCAGCCAGAACACCTTTGGTAATAGGGTGAGGAGCGGAAGCTGATATTCTCCTGACAAACCCGCTAAGCTTATAAATGTCTAGCACTCATTACGTTATACACAATGCTGGCCAATAATTTCAGGTTGCTGTTCCAAGACACAAATTACTTCCAAATGCAGGACTATATAGAAATAACTGGAAGAGGTCCAACATCAGAATGTAAGAGACACCAAAGAGTTATTTCGATAATAAGACTACTCAATAATTTTATATTACACGGTTTGATACTGAATCAAATAACGCTCCTCTGCAGCACCTTAATGTAAAGGCACGCAGTTAGAATCCATTGCAAACTGAGAGCTAGTGATGTACTCGCAGAGACTGACTATAAAAAAATGAAATAAGAAGTGGAATGACAACTTTCCAAAAGAAGAGAAAGCCAAAACCAAACCAAACATTTTCTGGAATGCTGGGGCAGCTAAAAATCTCTCCCCTGCATACACACCTAAAGAGCATCTGGAGAGTTGCAGGGCTGTGGAACAAGTAAGCTGCTTGCAGACAGAGTTCAGCCTTGACCTCCTGCCCCATCCCGGGAGGCAGCATTGGCAGCGATGAGCTGCAGGCATGGAGACAGGGCAGGACGCCGCCAAGGACAGCAAACCTGCTGTGATCCCCCACAGCCCACCACCTCTCCTGCTCCAAGCACTGGACAAGTGGATACATCTCAGCTGGAAGGGAGAAGGAGTTGAAACTGGAATTTTGCAACCGGAGCTGAAAACAAAAGAAGTTGCCCAATTTGTCCATCCCCTCTCTCTGGCAAAAGTGGGACTAGTGAGCCCTCATTCCAGCTTTCATTCCTAATACCCATCTTGCATTCCCCCGTCTCCTCCTGCTAAAGGAGTGGCCTGGCCACGTGTAGCTCCACCTGGGCATAACATTCAGTCCACCTCAGTGGCTGAGAAGCTTGGAGCCACATCTGCTGCTTCTCTCTAAAAGAATGAGAGGTTTATACCACAAGTTTCACTTAAAACTAAATGCTCTAAGTAAGGTTTGTATTAAACCCTGGCATGAACTTCAGGATCACATTCAAGGTCTTGCATAATGAGGTCGTTGATTAGGATCTTCCTAAGGTCCTGTCTTGCCTTTGACCTTCACCAGGTTAAGCTAGCATCTTCTCTGTGCTCATCACCTAAGGCCACAGAGTGACTCCAGGTCACCATCTTCACAGCATGCCAGGGTTTCTGGTGCATCAGCTAATTTTGGATGGCACGAAATTTCTTTCCAGTTTGCCCAGGTAAAACCAGCTTCGTCTGCCAAGTTAATCCTGCCTGGCATTGTTGCTGATGACTAGGATGATAACCAAATAAGCTAACACAAGGAAAAAAAATGTGGAATATGATGGAATTAGTATGCCAGTTTGATGCTGGAAGCGCAGATTCCCTTCTTCCTCGCTCTTCCCCTGCATTTGCCTCCATTTGGCACTCTCTCTGCCCCTTCTCACTGCTTTTACGCAGTACTTCCTCACACCCGTGGCAGCTTTGAATAAGGATAAAAAAGAGAGACATTTTCTCAGAGGCTTTTTCTTTCCCCTTCTCCTTAGAGTTACTTTACTTTTGTTTCTCCTGTGAATTCAGAGACCAGCTACATTTTTTAAGTGCAGATTTGGGGACTTTGCAAGAGATCCACAAGAAAGCAATGCTTGGGAACTTGTCCAGAAACCTTGCTTGGCACAAGAAGAAAAATTTCTCCCGGTGCATTTGAGGCTTTTCAAGGAAACCACATATTTTGCGTCTGAGGTTTGCTCATGACCTTTCCCTTTTCCTTAGGCTATGACACATTACCTGACAGTGGCTGGATTTATCATTTGTTAACTTAAACCCCTTTAAAAGTGAGATACTTTCTACAAGACTTGAGGAAACGCTGGAAGATGAGGAACAGGAACAACCAGAGAGAATGCTAGGGAAAGCTTTGAAGGCTGAAACAAACCACTGCATGTTAGGGAAGGGATCTTGATCCTAAGCAGAGCCTCATATCACCTGATGTACTAGGAAAGGGAGGTTTAAACCACTAACCAGGTGGATTTACACCCTCCAGCAAACACTACAGCAGTCAAACATGTGCATGCTGTTAGGATGTCGCTATGGGGACTGAGAAACCAGGGCAAGGGCAGAAGCCAGAGGTTGTGCTCGTGAGCAGTTTCTCTGTGTGCAAGTGCAGGGACTGTTTCCTTCATTATTTTGCAAAAAGATGGCAAGAAACATGAAAGACTGAAAAAAGCAAATGAGAAGCCAGCAGCACCAGCACATACTTTGCTTTAAAGAAGACCAAATTAAAATAAATTAGGTGAGACACTAAGCTGCTAGACCTCAGTGCAAAGGCAGGGAGTGGAAGAGTTCAGGTTGTGCTGCATCACCACCTCATTGCTCTTTCAGAGACAGTTTTGGGCGTATCTGCAGGAGTTAATGTCAGCAGAAGTAACTCTCACCCTTCCTGCCTTTGCCCATTAAAACTAATAAGGTTGTGTTCCCATTGTTTTTGTATTTCCCTTACTTATATAAATACTGAAGAATTAAGCACAGTTGAAAAGAGTTTTGCTCTACTTCAGATCCAAGACACAGTGAGTATTTGGACAAGGGTAACCTAGTTCATTTGGAGTGATGGGTGTTTATCCAGGAGCAGGATTCTGACCCCCTTGCTTGCTGGAGTAACACAGGCGCAATTTATTGCGCATGTGCTTACGTTGGCTTCATAGGTTCAAATCAATTGAAAGTTTTTAGCAGCCATTAAGTAACAAATATTCCATCTTCCTATTAATAAAAATAACTGCCTACAGAGTTCTCAATTTTCAAAGCTCTTGACTACTGTTATCGCTGTTATTATTAAATATTTATATTACCATATGGCCCAGAGGGAGTAGTTGGGATTAACTCCCTATAGCACTCAGCTCACCGCAAGTGTACGAGGCGTAAATATTAGTTCATATACGGATTTACCAGTCACGTTACTTCCCAGCCCACCTTCCTGACCACCCTTGCTCCTTCCACCCAGCCCATGCGCACTGTAAGAAATGCCCAACTGGAGATGGTTAAGCCCCGCAACCCTCCAGCCGTGCCATCGGCCGCTGTCGCGCTGCCCATCTCCTCTCGTTCTCTCCAGCACCCCCTCAGCAGGACCCTCAATGTCACCGCTTTCCAGTCACGCCTCTGCCATCACAGTCTGCCGCGCTCCCGCAACACCCCACCCTCCGCCTCTTGCTGGGGGCTCTGCAACCATATGCCGCGATTCATTTATTAGTCCAAATTTCCCGAGGGAGCGTGGTGTACCCATCTGATGCCCTTGCGTCTGAGCCTCTGAGTCACAGGTAGTCGAGCAACGTGTGAAAAAAAAATAATCATCATGTATGCTGTCGGCAAAGCGCTTCCCGTGGAGCACGCAGCCCAAGTTGCTCGCGTGCACCACTTATCCCACTATGTCTATAGAATAAATTACGCTCCAGAAATTTGCTCTCAATGGCCTCTTTCAGATAGTAGCAATGAGTAAGATAAAACCTGCCACTTTATGTCAAGTCACACTCGTCGAGTACAGATTTAGTAATAGTAATACTTATCTTTTATGTAGCACTTTACATTTTCCAGTTGCTGCACAGAGATTAATTAATCAGTTAGACGTATGTAAGCCAGGCCTGAAGCATATATTGGAGGACTGACAGATGCCTGCGCTGCTGTGAAAGCACAAAGACAACGGCCTGACCTGCCATCAGGTGTGTTTAGTTGGAGTGAGACGCCGGCACGAGCCCTGCGATCTTTCTCGGACTTAAGTGGGGACCATGGGCGCTCCGAGGCTTTGCTCCTCTCCTCTCCACCCGCTGAAAAAAATAAACGTGAGCAAATACCAACCATTCTGCCACACATTCTGCAAACCTTCTCTGGTGATTAGAGCAGTTGCTGTCTCCGAAGCTGGGAAATGTGAAACAAAGATGGATGGGTTTGCATCCCGCTTTTCATTAATGCTTGCTGCCTGTGGCACCCCATTGAGAGCTCCTTTTGCTGTGGTTTGAACCTCTTCCTGCTCGCCTCCTCCCAGCCTTTGCTGGTCTTGTTCCGAAATCTCTCCGTGTCGTGGAGAGGAAGGTGATGTTTCTGATGGCAAGGCAGCAGAAGGCCCCCGCCGCACAGCCACGCTATCGACCGACAGCGCTCAGCCAACCTGGCCGCCCGGCTGCTGGTACTGCTTCAGACATACTTTCTGAATTAAGCCAAGCCCGGATAATTGGGAGTTGGAACCAACTCAAACATGAGCCAGCAGACGAGGGATCATGTTGTTCGCTGAATTGCTCGTTGACAGTGAAGGAAAGCATTTGCGGTGGAGGGCTGCTGCCCTCCAGACGGGTGCGTTGGCCGGTGGAGCAGCTCGTGGTTTCATGAGAGCATCAATTTTCGCCTCAAACTGGGTTTGTGCAACTCTTCTTGCCCCGGACTATGCCCAAGGCAGCACAAAGACAGCCTGGTGACTTCCGCTGAGGACGTGCGCAGCGCTACATCTTAGCCTGTCATAAACTAAAAAAAACCCACCAAAACAACAAACCCGTACAAGAAACCGCTGACATTCTTATACCTAGGGACTTTCTTTTTTGACATCCACCTTCCTGATATCTTCAGAAAATGTAGGAAAGCATTAATATGCGCATGCAGGATTACTCCTACCCTTATGCCTGTCATATACTTGCTATGTGAAGAAAAAAATCTTACACTGAGCATGTGTAAGATGCTCAGATGTGCTGAAACTGAAGCATTCACAGAACTGCAACACAGGCCTTGAAAGTGTCAGTTGAATTAAGAGTCAAAAGAGTTTTAAAATTAATAAATCTGGGGCTTCTTTTATTTGTCTTTTCATTTCTGAGTCCTTAAGTTGTAATTTCACGATATTTATATTCAGCCAAAAGGACTAGCGGTCCAACTGTTATTTGAAGTGAAAGGTGAGATTCTCTCATAATCAAAAGACTCCAGCAACTGAGATTTTTTTTTTTTTTTAAGTCTAAATTAGTGAGCAATTCATAAAAAGAGCTGGCAACACTGCTATTAGACGTTACATTTTCCATGTTTTGACACTGCGTGTTTACTTTTATATTCATGTAAACTTTCTTGCATTTAATTACAGAGGGACCTGCGTCATCCACGGGCACTTTCCCATCTTGCGTTTACTCCACTAGAAGTGGTAGAGGCTACAGGGCTGCCCCAGGTTGTTAGTGGTGCCCGTTGGTACTGCTCATGGGAATTGGTGATTTTGCACTAAAACCAACGTTTAGACACTTTAAACTGTGCTGTAAGGAAACTTTCTGGTGCCTTGGGGTGCCTTCTCATCTCTACCTCCTTGGGCTGCCACTGCAGAGATGTGTCTCCTCCTCTTTGGTGGGGCTCAGACACACCTGCCATGCAAGTCAGAGATCTGAGTCACAGGGCTGGTAAACGGCTTTTCTCTTGGTGTTTCTGGGTTTTCCCTTGTCTTTGGAGTAAGGGGATGAGTGCGTGCTGCTGTAACATTAAAGCCAAAAAGTGAAGTGCCCAAAAGCTTCTGAAAGAAAAATATTAGGTTGTAAACATAATGCCTTGCTGCCTCTTGAGTCTCCCCCTGTGCTTGCTTAACCCTTGCAAGGTGTGATTTAATGCTGAGACCTCGAGCCTGTTGGTGACCTGACCCGTGGGCAGCTGCCTGTGCTTCCCGGGAAGGGAAAGGCTGGGGACCCTGTCCCTGCTCAGCCCCTGTGGCTCTCAGGGGGGCACCTGGGTCCTTACTTTGCTCTCGGAAGGTAAGTGGCACTCGGAGCCCCAGGAGGTTGTGCACCAGCGCCAGTCCCCAGCGCTCAGCCTGCATATGCTGGGGGACCCTGAGCTCTTGGTGTCTTGGAGGAGGCACAAAGGGCTGGACCTGGGACAGCCAGCATTCACAGGAGCTGGTCTAAAGCATTGTCAAAACTATCAGACAGCCAGTTTTAGTTTTTCACCGTGTAACCGATTCTGCGTTGCATCTGGGCACTCAGAGGAGAAGCAATCATTTTTTCTGAGCTTGCTTTAATCACGACTGTTGTTATGGATGGAAGGTTAAAACCCTCATGCAGGCCTGTGACGTGACATTTTTCCAGAGTCAGAGCTCCAGATCAAACCCCCTCAGGTTATATTCAGAAAGGAGCATGTTGTGACTGTTGTTTCATGTACAAAAAAACCCCAAAACAACCACACCAAAATCCAGAGGGTCACTTTTAAAAATACCACCGTGTTTCAACTACGTCTAGCAGAAACAAATGTTTGTCCCCTCTTTTCCCCCCATGACGGATGTGCCCCCCCCCCAAGACTGTCAGTTAGGTTTTGTAAAGTCCTTATTATCACACTTCACTACATATCAGGATGAATGAAGAGAGCTGTGCAAACACTGCAGATATCTTTTCTTTATTACAGCTGCAGCCACTCCCCAGAGACGTTATTAATGTCCACGGCTCTCGTGGAGAGGCGGCGTACGCTGGCATCTGATTGCTATTCAGATCAGCAGCCTCCCTCCGTCTGTCTGTGAACCAACACATTAGTAGGTACATAAAGGGCTCTTGCTGTGGGCTGAACAAGTTCCTACGGCCTCCGTCATGAAAAGATAATGGCAGCGTGATTGCCAAAATTTTGTGGAAATTCTGCTAAGCCAAAGCAAAACAAAACCCAAGCTAGGGGATGCATTTTTCCTGTGCAATTTATTATTTATCACTGCTCAGCAAACCCCTTTGTTCTTGCGTATGGCAGTTACTCTCCATTTATAGCTCACTTGGGTGTATAATTCAAGAAGAAGATATATGATGTTTTTTAAGAATGTAGGGGTAAGGCTCGTTCCCTGGACCAGGCCCAGGCTTGACAAGGGGTAGCTACGTGAGAAACAAAGGTTGAAAAAAACAACCCACAAAGTCTACAGCCACTGCTGCCTTGGGGTTTCTGCAGGGAGAAACCTGACGCGTGGAGTCAACGGCCAGAAGTATTTGATGGATCGGGGAAGGCTCCTGTCCTGCCAAAAGTGGAGCTGCCCACCAGCAGTTTTGAATTACACATTGGCTTGTGGCAGGAGCAATTAAGCAGCCACAAAAGGTAGCATCCCGTGAACAGGACCTGGGCGAGAGCTGTGGACCTGCCTCGCCTGCGGCCAAGAACCCTGCGGGCTGGAGGGTGAGCACCGGCCACTCCAGCCTCATGCCATCTGCTTGAATCCATGATAAATGACTTTGTGAGAAATCAGACCTCATAATAGCGTACTCCCAAGCCTATGTTCATTTGGTGTGAAGCAAGCAGCGTGCCCATTAAGTGTCCATTCAGCCTGGAAAAACAGTAAATACCTATCCTTTTATGATACAGCTACATCCTTGGCACAGATATGTATGGGAGAAGAAAGCAAAAAAGATGTTTAGCAATGAAGACCTGGGCAAGGATTAAGGCAGGAAGGCTGGCTCACACAAGAGTATCAGGAAGAGACAGCTGCTTCAGGAAACACAAGAACTTAAATGCCCTGCTGTCTTGTTCTCTACTACATCACAGCTCGCCATGGGCCCCTCACAAGAGCAAACCTCCAAAATAAGCCACTTCATGTAGATGTTGCGAGTGCATGGCTATGTATGTGAATCCCACAGGCACTCAGGAGGTGCTCTTGGAAACACAAAAAATTACTGAGATTGTTAGCTAGAGACAGACCCCACAGAAAGCAATCCAGAAAAACATTTTTTTCAAGGAAATCTGTCTACGTACATGAAACGTGCAGAACTGCGATGCATGTGAGTGTGCAGCTGTGGTCCTCACAGGGTGCAGGAGAAGCCCATATCCATATCTCTGCAAGAATACATTTCGAAATTAAACCAGGCACTGAAACTGGAGCAGGCAGGAGAAAATATTGCATCCTCTCTATTGACCAGTGCCATGTGTTCATCATGGAGTATTTTTTTATAACAGGCCCTCAGTTTGCACATAGGTCAAGAATGAGAAAAGCTGTAGTATCTTCTCTTTTCTAGAGCCCCCAAGATAAGTACTAACCATGAATATCAGCCTGGACCTGCTTTGTCTCATTCATGAACACAGGAGGAAGTCAGTTCTCTGGAATTTGTTGGTGTAATTGTATCTTTGCCCAGCTTTGTGCATCCTGACACCAGGGTTTCGCATAGTGTAAAAAGCTCCCTAGCTTAACACAAGCACTTCCTTTCCCCTCTCTGCCCACTTCCATGGCCCGGAAAGCCCTGCCGACTGCAGTGCTGATGGAGGTTACATGAGATGCTATCAAGGCACCTGCTTTATGAACTTGTCACCACCTGGGGCTGCCACCTCCTGAGCTTCAAGCAGCCATGGATTTTCCCCCTCAGTCGCTTTCCTCCCAAAGGAGGACGGGGAGGCACACTGCGACGCAGATTTCCTTCTAGCCATTCTAGACGTTATGCAGCAAGAGACACCATTTCCTCCCATTAAGATGAAGCTGAAGGGTGCAATGAGTTGTGGCAATGACCTGATACTCCGTTACGTCGCGGGCTGTCAGGGCAGAGATGTAAACAGCAGCTGCTTCAGAGGAGGGACTCATGTATAAGATCCAAGACAGATATCTGCTTTTTGGTGAAGGCGGATTTTTTTCCATGAATCAAAGTCCTGCCCCGTTCTGCACCAGCATTAAACTGCCTCTTCTCCCCCTCAGTGTATGGAAATATGCTCCTCATGGGAATCCTGTGAAGACTTTCAGGAAATCTGAAAAACCTGTTTTGTCTGCCTCATGACAAAGATACACTGCCTCCGGATGCTACCAAGAAGTGGCTAGAAGTATCGGACAGAGAATATTTTCATTGGCATATCCACATCATGAAATCTCATTACATTTGCTTTTAAAGGCCTTGTGAATCTCCTTCCCTCCTAGTAAGAAGCACAGATGTACAAAAGTGACCTCATACCTGAGGATGACAGGTTTTGGCAGAATTCTTCTTTTTGTAAGTAAAGAGCTACCCACGTTTCCAAACTGCAATAAGCAACACACAAATCGTGGTGCTATTCACTCATAATATAAATTGCAAAAAATCACTGACCCCACTTGGAAAATGATTTTGCTCAGCAAACAATGTATTTTCACGGAAAAGTTTTATTTGTTAGGCACTTCAGTACACTTACTTGACCATGTACAGTGTGGCTGAGTTGCACTGAAAATTGATAGTTTCCATAATGGTGTCTCATTACTGGTGATTCATCGGAGAGGTGCTGCTGTGATAATTAGTGTTTTATGGGCAAGTGGGCCACACATTCTTTAAGCAGTCCACTTCCTTAACAATGATTTATTTAAGTAGCTGGTTTCTGATAGTCATGTAAATAAATACATGCTAATGGAACATAGCAACAGTGCTTCCGTTGACAGGTTTCTGTGTCTTACCGTAAAGCAGCTGGAGAACTAAATCTGCATATACAAATCCTTAATGGTTAGGGGCTTTTATGTGTTTTTGCAGGAGCAGTTTTGACTGAATGCACAAAAAGATGTAAATTTCACATCTCCTTCAATTTTTACTTCCCAGGCTGGCTTCAAAGCTTACTTTTTAACTTAGGTATTTGGAGACGCTGATGTTGGATGAATGAGCACTATGATGCATCCGTTGACGGCCTACTGCTGTTTTGGAGGCTGACTTCCCCCTCCCACTCCATTAACACACTTTGTGTGCAAAGTGTGCTAGACGCTTTGCTAGATGCAGTGTCCTACCAAACCAAGTCTGTGTGGTCAATAAAAGCAGGGATTTTAACACTGGCTGTAGCGGGTGATGCGGCAAAGGATGTGACACATGCCATCCTGGCTGCTTCTGCTCCAGTGGCTAAGGTCACCATCCCAAAGCACTTGTCACTCCTGCTTCGCTGGAAGTTATCAGCCCCTTGAGTTTACCAGCTGAGCTACCCAGGTGAAAATGAGCCAGAAATGGTAGGTCTCTGCTAAGGCAGCTTTTGAGGCTGATGGGGGTTTGGGAGTGCACACAGGAGCAGAGGTACGGCAGGTCCAAGGGCGGCATAAGATGGACATGTTCCTCAGGCAGAACTGCCGCAGGCAGGAAAAAAATAAAAATAAAAGAAAAAAATCAGCTGAACCAGCAGCTTGGCAGGTTTTACTTCCCAGCCTCGGGAGCCCCGCTTAGGATCCGCGCAAGCTCTGCCTGAGGGCTCGTGGGACAGGGTGCACTGAGTGAAGCTGGCACAGCTCTTCCACTCTGTCATCCTCTGATCACCGTGAGACAGTCAAAATAAAGGCTCACAAGCAGTCCTCATTTAATCAGCTCCAGAAAAAATGCAAATAAGCTCAACAACAACAAAAAACCCCAGAATTTTTCTGGTGCAATTATGGTGCCTATAAACACAACTTCAGCTTCAGTCTCACAATTTATATTGCTTCTGGAAACTCCTGAGACATGCATAATCTTATTGAGCAAAATCTTAGCCCCACATAAGTAATTAGCAAAACTCCTACCCATTTCTACGAGCAGAATTTTGCGCACCATGAGCAGTTTTTGTTTAAATCCAGAATTCAAGCATGAATATATAAAATTAAGACAGATTATTATAGCTGTAATAAAAATATATACAAGTACATTCATATACTTAGAAAAAGGAAATAAAGGAAGACTATTTGCTAATAGAATACATAACAGTTTACATCTGCTAGTATAGTTGAAGGGAATTAGACCAGATGTTGAAAGTCTGTCATCTTTTATTTTGAAAGATATTCTTTCAGTGTCTATAATCTGGTGTGTCAATTAAAATATGTTCAAGAGTAAATTTCTTCCTCAGCATTATAAACTTACTGTGACAGGGTGGCTGAGTCATGCTTGTCTGAATCGTTTCAGATTTTCTACGTTCCTTCAGCCAGACTTAATTCCCTGTGGACATGAAGGGGACCAGTTCCCTGGTCGTGCCAGCCGGGAGGGCACGATACGGTTTTCAAAGGCTGGCAGGCAGAGTGGTGTGTCCTTCCCCTCCGTTTGTCACAAACCCGTGTTCTCTCCAGGGACAGAAAGCCGTTTCTTCTCGAGGTGAGGATGGCAGCAGGCTCTTCTCATTGCTGTCTTTTAAACCCTAAGATGTTTGGTGAACGTGCCCTCTGACGAGATGGAGTAACAGGGAGCAAGGTGAGAGACTCCCTATTTTAAGATAGGTCAGATGTTCAGCCCCCGCACCTCAGCTCACCGCAAGGTACCTGAATATCTTTGAGGCTTTCAAACTGCAGAACTCTACACAGCCTGTGACTCATTGGCTTCTCCCACCCAGAGTTAATTCTTTGAAGACGCAGTATTTTAACTGGCTCTTTCTTGTAAAAAAATGCTTTGTTGTAATTGTGACATTTGAGTAATATACAGATACGTCTGGTAGAAATGTGGAGCGAGGTGCTGACCCAAACACAGATTATTGTCGCACCGAGCTCGAGGTGGAAGCACTCGTGCGCAGACACACGTACAAGGCAGGTGGCACAGCAAGGTCCCTCCTTGCAGCCGGTGCCTCGGCCCTAGCCACCACCCAGGTGCCAAGTACAACTTTTTGTCTTTTGGTAGCATTTCCTATTGTTTTTCTTAGCAGGGGGAGCAAGCAGCGTGTAAGAGCTAGGCCTGGAAGAAGGGCGATCTGATGGCCCCTGCCAGGGCAAGGGAGGGCTTGTGTTGTGTCTAACCTACACCGTCTTTGCTGGAACATTGGTTGAGTCCCAGTTGTCTCCTCCGCAAGAGGCACGAAGGGCAGATCGGCTGACTCTCCTAAGGCTAAACCGCACACATTTCTTTCAGACTCGGCTAACGGGTTATGTTTTCTTGGCTCTGCCTTTTCCAGTGGGCTCCTCTGAGTTGTCTCCAGCTGGGAGACACCTTTCCTCCAGTGCAGTACACCAAACCTGACATAGCCTTCCAGCTGAGACCATCCCAGTGCTGAATAGAGATAAAAGATGACTTTACATGTTCTTATGTGCATGTAGGAATATAAGATTTATCTTCTTCACTATAGCATGACACAGTAGACTCACATTCAGCCTGTGATCCACTGCAGTTTCGAGATTTTTTTGATTGACAGATCTATTTGTTTGCAGAGCTGCCCTCCCTCTGGCATTAGCCATTTATACTTTGGACATTTCGCTGTTAAATTGCGTATTTTTTCTCTTGCTGTTTGGTTCTTTTCTTTTTTTTTGGGGGGGGGGTCGTATATCAAATGTAGGAAGCCATTTGAAGCCTGCCCCCATCACCGCAGAGGGTGCTCGCCCCTTGCTGCTGTCTCTAAATGCGACAGGCTCGTTCTCGAGTCCACCATCAGCACCGTCGGCTTCGCTGCCAAATGCACTGAGCAATCACAGGGCCTCCTGTCGAGCCCTTCTTGATCAGAACTTCCCTTTTGATAATGAGCTAATCACCGGTACTCTCTGAGTAACATTTTCCAGCCCGTTTTGTGCCCACCATGCAGTAGATCTGTCTAGACCACACACTTGCTGCGCTCGCCTGTGAGCGCGCTGCGGGAGACGCCGTGACCAGACATGCATTTGCTTCTGTCAGCAAGATCTGTCACCCTGTCATATAAGGAAATAAGCCCAGCTTGACAAATCCATGTTGGCAGCTACTCCTTCCCTGCTCCCTTCCAGGTGTCTGATTATTTGCTTCAGTATTTTTTGCAAGAATCGGTGTTGCGCTGATGGGTGTACACTTCCCCCGAGGCTCCTGCCCCCTGCCCTCAACGACAGGCACCTGACCTCTCCTTTTCCAGTCCTTCAGAACATGGGGAAAGAACTCAGCATTTGCAAATTTTTACAGAAAACCCCCAATGGCTCTGAAATTTTNATTTAGATCATGAGGTCTAGACAAATTTGAAAGCACCATATTTATTTAGAAAGTATGTGTTAACCTGGTGCTTTGAACTTGGTTGGAGGGCTTGTTTGTTTTCAGTGTTATATTAGTTATATAAATCTCTTTTTTATGTTCCTGCATGAAAACTTTGCTGTCGACTAAGACTGTATACAAAGACTGAGTCACTTCCTTTGAGGCACACTATGTTAAAACATGGGATGAGTGCCTGAGATCTCCATTTTGTTGTGAAGAGCTAAAATAAAGAAATCTTCCAAGAGCAGCTGGCAGAAAATATTTGTAATGAGAGCTGCCAGCTACTAGAGGAAAGTGGCTTATTTATACAGGGGCACCACTGAGACAGACTGAAGAGACAGGCTGCGTTGGATTTAGAAAATGAAAATCACCCGAGTGGACAAGGCTGTAAAAACTATATAAAATAAAAAATGAATCTTGTAACTCAGCAGCACCTGCATCTGGCAATTTCATTCATGCCTTCTGCAGGAGATAAACGTTCTTGCTCTATCAAATAAACCCCGTAATTACGTCGCTTAAGTAGGATATTAAGTGGCATCACATTAAGCCATTACATGACCCTTGTCATCATCAGCCCTGCCAGGCAGTGAGGAGAGCTGTTGCTCCCTGCTGATTTCTCTGGGTATCTATTTAAACATACTGTGGTAATTAGAAACATCTAAATAAAGCCCTGCCCAGGATTACAAGGGCTGAATGGAAGAAACATTTCTTTCTGGTGGCTACAATGCCCTTACCTGCTGCTGTTGTGTGCGCGCACGCATTCTTGCCAGCGTCCCTCGTTTGATATGATCCGAAGCTCTATGGGGTAAGAAAGCAAAGAGGTTCAAAGGTGGCATCCTTTTCCTCGTCTGATTGATAGAGCCTCTGCCACTGGCGAAGAGGATTTTTCCGCAGGGCTTGAAAGACAAACCTGATAATTCTCCCTGCTTTACTCCTTTATGCCTTTCTCTGAAGGGAAACCTGCAGGTTTCAGATGCCAGCTTCATTCTAGGCATCCTTCCTAATTACCTGAACCGCCATCATTAAATGCAGCACGTATATTGATCACTATCACGAATGTTGCCTTTCTAATATTCAGCGACTGTGAATCAAACTGTGTTACAGATGTGGATTTCAATGACAAGGTATGTCTGAGTGCACCCCACAGATTTCTCTTCCTTATAGTCGAATCAGAAAAAAAATCCCTCAAGTTTCTGTCCTTTAGCTCTATCTAAGGCAGAATGATTAGCTTAGGAGCACTACTGGGCACCTATTCCTGGGAAAGATTTCAGCTTCTGGTGGGAGAAACCCCTCGGTGACCATGAAAGGTGTTTCAGAACACACTTCCAGACTGGATTGTCTCCCAGATTTAGGAAACAGATGGCCTAGAAAGGTTTACGTTAATTTTTCAAAGCACCACTTCTAGCATTTGTCTTTCGCTTAATTGTGTTTCAACAGAAAATGTCTTCACTTTCCACAGGAAAACCATCACAAAAGGGTTTCCAGCTCTGTGCTGTGCTGCCATCCCTGCCCCTCTCTCCCTTACAATATTTACCCCTTCGATGCCTGGGCTCAGATGCTGCTGTGCTTTCCAGTGACTGTAAAAACTGTTCATGAGCAAGGTCATAAGCAAGCAGTACTTCATGTCATTGTCAAGTAATTACAGTGGTGGACACAGTTTGTAATAATGCTTTTTTTCACTGGAAAAAGTCACAGATAAGGATATTTGTCAAAAGGGAGGTTTAAAGATTTTAAGATATCTAAGGAGAAATAGAAGTTGTCCACTCCAATAACAAAAGCAGCCCTATATTTTTAGCCAAGGGACAAAGCACAATGGGTTGAGACATGCAAGTAATACAAACGATTTTGCATGAACGATTTGAGACAGTCATGTGAAAAGGGCTCATCTGAGAGATATTTTGGTATTAATGCATTGCCTGTTAACAACCTATTCCATTGTTCTCCTCCTTCTTGCCGGAGTTGTGTTCTAGGTTGGAAGGGTCCAGTTTTATCCGTGAGATGGTCCAAAAGACATATGAGGCACTAGAAAATTTGGCCAGTTATTTTACCCTGGATACAGAGCACATCTTTTGCTAGCAAGAAGAGTAATACACGCAACCACTAAAAATTCTCAGTGCCAGGCCACCTAATTTATCCACTAATTGCCTAAATAGGTGCACAATTGCACCCTCCCAGAGAGCCCGAGGGGGATGTGAATGTTAGGTTAACTGGTAATCCTCTGGCCTTTTTAGACTGGAAGAGTTATTCCAAAACAAGCACGCTCCAATAGCTCCTCTGGAATAGCCCACCAGGTGGCTTTGCTTTCCTGAAAAAGATTATTTCTCCTGAATAATCACGGCCCTCTGGAAATACAGTGGCTTTTCTTCAAATAGCATGCCCTAGTGGGAACTACTCCCAAGCAGCTATTGGCAGACGATGTATTCTGCGGCAGTTATTATAGCCAATTTGCTCAGGTAGAGAAGGTCAGTGGAGGTGTTGACTAGAAACACTCTTGGACCAACTTACCTGGAGGTTAAGGAGCAATTTTCTTTGGTGTGGAGTGGAAGATTTTGCCTAAGCACTTGCTGTACGCACACAGTTGATACTGAAAAAAAAGAGCAAAGTCTATTTTTGTCTCTTCTTGCCTGTGCCTCAATCGTGGTATAGAATTACTCTGGTCCAGCAATTGCCTGCCCAGAGAAGGGCCCATATTCATTCCACCTCCAGGGTTTCCATTAACACAGCAGTTACACTGTCATTTGGGCAGAAAGCCCAAGTCAAAGCACTGCTTCATTTGATCTGCATCTGTCCTAAAGTAATATCCCTCTGCTCCTTCCATCCTGTATCCCTCTGAGGAAGCAGACTGCTGTTTTTGTGAGGAATGACTGTCTCCATTTGACAGCAGGGTACTCAGAAGCAACCATGCTAAGCAGGCAGCGCCACTGCTATGAATTACCGTCTACAGCAAATTACGGTGACCTCCCTTCCTTTCTTTTCCATTTCACATGAGGACCTAGAAAGGAAAGGCACCCTTGTGTGCATGGTAATCATTCAAATATGCTGCTTCTTGGAGATACTTTCAAGGTAACGGAAAGCAATTCTGTTGAAAGAGGAGAATGCTGAAATAACACGGACCCACTCTCCCCTTGTGCTTGGCATGGTGGAATTTACAGGCAGCCCCTATATTTCTGGGTCACTGAAAATTTGACATTCCTGAGGTCCCAGTTCAAAACTGGCCCTTTTTTACCACCAAATTTTACTGTCAGGATATCAGGTTACTATTTCACATAACCTCTCCTTGCAGGGATTTATGGATCTGATATTCTAACAGATGCTTTTACTTCTAGTAGCAATTTCACACATTTTCCCCAATCCACGTGTCTTTTAAGTTAAGAAAAGGCTCCAGCTAGGACAAGGAACATGTAACATGGTGAGGTTGCCATTCTAAGACAGGGAAAATTTCGATCCTTATTTATTTATATTTTTTGCTATGGTACCCCGAGAAAACATGAACAGAACTGTGAGCACGTCCTTGTAAATCCTTCTAATTAAAATGCCTTGATTTGCAAAGGTCATTCTTTGAAAAGGAAGTAACAGGGTAGCATCTAGAAAATCTAGGATTCCTGTGATGAATTTAGGAATTAAAAGCTGTTATCTCAGTAGATTCATTTTGTAAGACAGATGAGGGAGATATTATGTGGGGAATATTTATTCTGAGCGACCGTAGGTTTTCTCTAAGGGAGAAATGGTGCCCAGCTCACAAGTCCTAAGATGAGGTCTACTTATCTATTGCTAATGATAGCAGTGCCCTCTTGTGGAAATTTCTAAAATCTTTTCTAACTTCTAAGTTATTTTAACCTGTTTGTAGTTCTGGATCTGCTTCTGGCATTTCCAACACATTTGTTACTGTTAAAACAAGAATAATCAATTTAAGGTAGCCCGTTGTCCCTTGGCCAAATCTCCCTAGGCCCCTAGATCCCTAATTTCAGTGTACCGGGTCTTTAAGTTAGAAAGGAAAATTTATATGTTATATGTTGTTATTACTTATACGTTATATATAACTACTTATATGTTGTTATTTTGGAATAAGAGGGTTGTTGTTTTAAAAGAGAAATGGATGCGCCTTAGGTTTACTAATTAAGCATCCTACCATATCCAGAAGTCATAAATAGATTTTGGTATTTCCAATTAAAGACGTTACATCTGTTTGAGCAAAAGCAGCTTGTTTGTGCTTCCGTAATTAAAAATGCCACTAACCATGAAGTTGGTTTCTAATAAGTCAGTAATAACCATGCCTGGGCTACCAAATTTGTCTTTTGACTTCAAAACCTCTTCAGACCAGTCATTACTTCAGCCACAAAAGGTATCATCAGACTGGTGTTGTGGGATGTTTTGTACCATATCTCTCTTTTTGGTTTCCAGCTGCATGTTGTGCCATTTTAGACTTGGGTTTAGCCCGCGTGCCACGGCTTCTCAAAGTCATAGACAGATGTCTGGTCTGCAGTTTCCATTCATCAGTGTTTTAAGCTAAAAGCCTGAGGTTTGTACCAAAGCAGCTGAGTCATCTACACTCTGCTAAAGGGGCTGATAGCTTTTGCAGAAAGACAGGATGAATAAACACAGGGCACCAGCATCTAATTGTCACTGGAAGATTTGCCAGACCTCTGTTGTCAAAACCCCTGCACCTTGCAAAAGGCATGCCAACAGCCAGGAAAAGATTTTTTAACCTCATAAATAAAATTAATAGAAGAAAAAAGTAACCAGTGGCTAAGGGTGGTGGAGAGACAGTCTAGGTAAGGTCGTAGTTTTCAATAAGGATGTTGATGTTCACCAGAGCTTGAATGTAATATGGATAAGGAGACTTAAAAAAAACAGAAAAAAAGATCATGGATCTTTATGTGCTTAACTACAGAGATATCAAATTACCTTACTCCTAAAGGAGTGAATGCACACTGGTTGTTTTTACTTCTATGGTGGATGGGTTTTTTTAAGGTGTCTATCCAGTTAGCAATGTTACCATATGAAAACATTGTAATGCCAATATTTAAGAAGAGAGAGAACTCTTTAGCTACCTACAAGCCTATGAAGCTGACCTTAACAGTGTGCAAGACTTTAGAGCAATGATGAAATGAAAGGATAACTAAAGATCTGGAGTTAAACAAAAAACGGGATAAAATCAACAGAGACTAACCAGACTACTGCATCTCCTTGGTCTAAGAAATTAATTAGTCTCATTTGGTTTTGTCACAGTTCAACAGAGGATCTTAGCAATAAAGCTCAAGGAGATGGTGATGAATGGACAAATCTTAAGGCTTATGGGATGCACTAATGGCAAGCTGAAAAGGAATTACATGGCTGGTGATAGCAAAAAATACCTAGGTTTTTTTCTCAAGGATCAGTCTTGGGATAAGTCCTTCCTCAGTAACTCCAGAGGTTTACATAAGCACGGGAGTGTTTTACAAAGCTGAAAGGCATTGGTGCAGAGGACAGATATTGTGCCTGAAGACCCACAGAACTGAGCTGAATGGAGATGAAACTCAACCATGTAAAATGTGTTTGGGAACTAGCAATGAAAAGTTATCTGTAAGATAGAAATAGATTGAATAGTCTTGAATAGTCTTGAAATTATGAAAGGAGAGAAAGAAAGAGTGAGTTTATCACGACTTACAAATGGCACTGGCATCCATTAAGGGGAAGATTCAGTCTTGAGGGAGATATGTCCTGAGGGAGGTGTGTCCCATGCAGGTGGGGAAATACTGGAGTACAATACAGTGTGTATTTCTAGGCATGCAAACTCAAAAGAGGATCAACTGCAGAGGTGGACTACTTTGATCACTGGGGAAGAGGAGAAAGCTGTCCTGCTCCAGCCAGCAAAAGGAGGTCTGAAGAAGGTTATGGTTACTTGGCATGATTACAGTTGGGCTGAAGGACGCGGAAGAGAAAATCTGCAAAGCGTACACCAACCACTGAGCCTAGAAGCTTTTTTGCAGTCTTTGCTTTGACCAGTCCCTGTCTGTGGTAGGTGAGGGATCAAAGTCCCATGATAATGCGAGTAGCCTGAAGGAATTGCAAACAGAATGTCATGAAGCAAAAGAAAGAATAAATATCCCTTCCATATACATCATGGGGTAGACATAAGCAACAATTTACATCTATGCAAAAAAGCAATCTGTTTCATGAACAGCAAATAAAAAGGAGCACGCACTTGGCTGAAATGAGCAATCATTTGAAATGTGAACCAGTGTTTGTTAATGGAGTTTTGGCACATGCCGACAATTTCAGTTATTAGCACTGACTGAATGATGCCAACACTAAACAATAATCCCATAATCAGAGGGCTTATAGCAGAGGATAGGAGACAGAGCAAGCTTTGCAAAATGATGCTGTAGTTGCTTTCTTTGGACAGAGGCTACTTATTAACATGAATAACATCGCCAAAAAAAAAGGAAAAAAAAAAGCAGAATTATGTCATCTTTTAAAAAGTAAAGAAAAACAATTCAGTCGTTTAGCTTCCTGATGTTGACTGTCCTCTCCGCTTTTCTCAGGACCTTGTGAAATTTAATTGACTGGTAATGGATTTTTCTTTTCCTTTACAGATACAGTTACTTCACAGTGAAAACAGCACATATATAGAAATACATAGTCAGTAAAGCAGATAGCTGATAAACAGCCTAACCACAACATACTCATATTTGTTTTTGTACACATTGTACTGAGCATTGTGAAACTGGGACACACAGTACTTAAAGCATTATACTGCACTGGGAGACCATATTCCATTACCGTTTCACACAGGGGAGGAAGGGAAAAAACCCCACTGTTCATTTTGCTTGTTTTCCTTTCTCTGTAATTACTTCTTAACATTCACCACTTAATATAATTTCAAAATTTCCACAGGTCTCAAAGCCTCTCTCTCAAGTTTCAGAAAGAGCAGCGCGGCAGCAGCACAGCCAGGTGATCAGCGTTTCACCTAAGCAGTGCCACTGTCCCCACAGCTTCTGATTGAGCCCTCTCATCATCATTAATCCAAGTCTCTGGCCTTCAGATGTTTAACGACCTTTCTTTAAAGTGATGCACAGTTGTTTACAGCAATATAAGTGTCCTCCTGGACAAAGTCTGAGACTTTCCTTGAGGAAAGAGGCTGAGACACAGTGTTCCCGCGATTCCTGGGCTGAATTGCTCCACCAGCCTGCAGTGGAGCACCAAGGCTCTTGTCCTGGTTTGAGGGCCAAACCACAACGGCTCTGCACCCCCAGGCCACACTCACTTGTCAGAGGAGCATTGCTGTGTCCGACTGCTTGGCAAAAGGGTAAAGGAAAAACCATCTTAGCACGGGCGAGGGGGCAGGAGGGATGCAATGGCAGGATCGCCAGGCTCCCTCCTGGGAGCCTACAAAGATAAAAGCAGTGCTGAGTCACTCACAAGTCCAGAGGCCAAATACTGCTCTGGTCACACTGACAGCCCCTCCTCCCCCCTCCCTGTTCCCAAAGCCAACGTGTTTGCTGAGAGAAAACAGCGGTACAACATGTAATTGCTGCTCTCACGTCTGGACCGTGCGCTGGTGCTCAGGGAGTCAGTCCAGGCTTGTAAGAGGTTATCTTGGGAGCAAAAGAGGAGGGAAAAAATGGCAGAATCAGGGCAGAGGAAGATAAGAAGGGTCTGTCTGAGTGTAAGAGACAAGAAGGGAAGGCTTGTTCATAGGAACTGAAGCCAAAAAAAAGTGATGCTGCCAGCAGTTACAAGGTCTGTGCTGCTCTTTGCTGCTCTCCTATTTAGCTTTAAAATTGCAGTGCAATCTTTGCTAACAAGAAAGAGAGCAGGCGCGGGGGATGCAGGACTGCAGAGGATCTCTGAGCCCCCTGCCAGGTGCCCTGAGCACAAGACGAAAATGCCAAAAGTCCAGATTCACTGCCGGACCACCTGCTACAACCGGCACTGGGTTGGAGCGACAGCCGGGCCCTTGCTGTGTACCGTGGGGATTAGTCATGCTCTCAGGATGACGCGGCAGATCTACTAATAACACAAGTAGTTCCCAGGACTCTCAGAACCATCCCAGCCTATTTTTCTCAGTATTTGTTTCTCCTGCTTGATCAATAGTATCTATAAATGCAGGTTTTTCCTTAGTGGGAACTGGAATCAGAATTGAAAGCACCTGTCTCCTCTGTTTGGCCACCAATTCTCATCAAAGTTACAAGAACCAAGACTTCTATATCGCTGGGAAATCTTGCTGAAGTCACCAAATGGCTTAAAATTTTGTGGTGGGAAGGATTGTTCCTCCAGCCGCGAGACCTTACGGAGTCCCACTGTTGCTGCCATTGCTGGCAGCAACACTCAGAGCCCTCAAGAAAGATGGCAGGGTTATTTCATCTTTTACACGCTCTGGGTGTATTTTAACCACAATACTAAGTAGCGATTGCAACACCATGCCGTCTCTGTCAGCGGCTGGTTGCGGTTCAGTCCCAGCAGTCTGCAGCATGGAGCAGGGTAATGCATTTACCTCCCAGTAGCTGTAGGGAGAGGAAACTGGTTCCAGACATCTGGCACTGGGCGCTTACTGGTGTGGCCAAAAGCAGAGGCACAGCCTTGCACCCAGGCATGGTTTCCTTTCTAAAAATCCAGCAGGAGAAATGAAGCATTAAAAGGAGCCTTGGTATCTCTTTCCGGAAGCAATGGGGGACCAAGTTTCTCCCTTGGCTGCTGAGTGGGACATGTGGATGCAGGCAGGTTTGCAGGGCTGTTCCCAAGCCGCTTCTGGCAACTCGCAGGGGACTCCTGGCTCCGAGGAGAAAAGAGCTGAATTTTTCCAAAGTGCAAATATTATACTAAAACTCTCAGAGGGGCACAGAGCATATGGGCAGTGACTGTCTGCACAAACGTGCCTAGGAAAAATACTTGCATCTGTACAGCCCTTGAAGGCATTGATTTATTGGCAGGAGCAGCGTCGGTGGGGCGCAGGGCAGGGTGAAGGATTGCTGCAGGGCTCTTTCCTTCCATGCCTGGCCGTGGCTAAAGGACAGGGTCAGGGTGAGATCCTTGGGCTGGTTGGGCACAGCGTGGGCAGCAGCATCTTTTGCCTGTGCAAGAGCCAAGGGCTAAGCCAAGGTGAGAGAAGACGGAGTGAGAAGTCAGCCTGGCGTTCCTGTTAGATGATACGCAACGAGGGGAGCTGGGTAGCCAGCAGTAACTAAAATAAAGGCCTACTGTGCTGGCGGTAAGGACAGGCACACACAGGTCAGCTACACACAGCTCCGCAACCTCCTGTGCTGTTCAGGAGGGGCTGGAGCGAGTGGAGGAGTGCGGGAAGTCGGGTTGGGATAGCAGTGAGGTGGCTCGGCAAAACCACTCAAGCTCTGGCTTGTTTCCAGACTCCCCCTGCTCCCCTCTTTACCCTCCAACTCCTTTTCCTGCCAGTACAGGAAAGAGAAAGAGAGACAGAAATGGTGTAGGGAAAGAAGAGTGGGGAAACTCGGCAAAGGACTGCTAGATTTAGAAGATTTCAGAAGGAAAGCATTTTGATGAATTACAGTATGATAGACTGAATTAGGTTGGAAAAGACCCTTAAGATCATCAAATCCAATCATCAGCCTAACACTGCTGAGTCCACCACTAAACCATGTCCCTCAGCACCATGTCTACCCGTCTTTTAACTACCTCGAGGGATGGTGACTCAACCACCTCCCTGGACAGCCTGTTCTAGTTCTTGGCAACTGCTTCAGTGAAAAAATTTTCCTAGTATCCATCCTAAACCTCCCCTGGTGCAACTAGAAGCCATTTCCTCTCATCCTACTGCCTGTTACTTGGGAGAAGAGACTGCCCCCCGCCTCTCTACACCCTCCTTTCAGGCAGTTGTAGAGAGCGAGACGGTCTCCCCTCAGCCTCCTTTTCTCCAGACTAAACAACCCCAGTTCCCTCAGCTGCTCCTCATAAGACTTGTTCTCTAGACCCTTCACCAGCTTCGTTGCCCTTCTCTGGACACGCTCCAGCACCTCAATGTCTTTCTTGTAGTGAGGGGCCCAAACCTGAACACAGTATTTGAGGTGGGGCCTCACCACTGCTGAGTACAGGGGGATGATCACTTCCCTTGTCCTGCTGGCCACACTATTCCTGATACATGCCAGGATGCTGCTGGCCACCTTGGCCACCTGGGCACACTGCTGGCTCATATTCAGCTGACTGTCCACCAGGACCCCCAGGTCCTTTTCTGTGGGGCAGCTTTCCAGCCACTCTTCCCCAAGCCTATAGTGTTGCATGGGGATGTTGTGACCCAAGTGCAGGACCCGGCACTTGGCCTTGTTGAACCCCGTACCATTGGCCTCAGCCCATCAGTCCATCCCATCCAGATCTATCCTACCCGCCATCCTACCCACAGGCAGATCAACGCTCCAGCCCAGCTTATGTCACCTGCAAACTTACTGAGAGTGCACTTGATCCCCTCATCCAGATCACTGGTAAAGATATTAAACAGAACCATCCCCAGTACTGAGCCCCGGGAACACCAGTTTTGACCAGCCGCCAACTGGATCTAACTCCATTCACCACAACTCTTTGGGCCCAGCCATCCAGCCAGTTTTTTACCCAGTGAAGAGTACACGTCCAAGCCATAAGCAGCCAGTTTCTCCACGAGAATGCTGTGGGAAACAGTGACAAAGGCTTTACTAAAGTCCAGGTAAACAATATCCACTAGAGGGTCACCTGGTCATGGAAGGAGATCAGGTTAGTCAAGCTAATGAAGAATATTTTGACTAGACCTTGTTCTGCTGAGCTTTCCCTCTCATCCCCAAAGGCATGGCTGTACCCAAGGAAGAACCAGAGAAGCAACCCCAGATGCAAGACACATAATTCCTCTGGCACAGTGTGGTCATCCATGTCTCTCCTGCCAGCCCTCCCACCCAGCTGGGACTGCATCCAGCTCTCACAGAATCAGTGCTACTTACAGCAATCAACCCACGCTGGAAAGTCTCCAGAGTTAATTCTCTTTTCCTTGTCTTGTGAATAGCTCGCTCTCATTGGGATGCTCTGGGTATGCTGGCAGGGAGGGGAAGAAAGGTGTCAGCCTGCAACTGGTGATGGGAACACAGGATCCAGAGGAAGGGCAGAAGAAGCAGCCAGCAGGCAAGAGGGGCCCAGCTCTGGGCCAGAACAAAACCAGGCTGAACAGTGTGAGACCCGGGAGCACCTCTGACTCCCCCAAATACAGTCAAGTATTCCTATGGTGCCCAACTGATACGACCAGCAAGGTCTGCTGTCAGCCAACACTCCTACAGCTCAGAGGTGGCCTCTCGGCTGCCACCTTCCAACAGCGGATTGAAGGGGATTAAGATGTGCGGTTTTAGTCTGATTAGCATCTGTATTTTGTAGCCACTTCCCTCACAGATAGCAGAAACTTCTACTTTGTTCGGGTGCTGCCAGCAGATTTGCCTCTACCATCTGTTCTGTGTTGCTAACTGTTTGGCTTTCTAAAGGTGTGGGCAGAGGAAATGGCAAAATTACCTGTTGAATAGGAAAAACAAAAGAAAAAAAAAGGCTAAAAATATGCTTCTATCACATCATGCAAACTCTGCCGCCAGCAGAAACATCTCTGACTGATTCTGGCAAAGACCACCGATCCAGCTGCCTTTGGGGTTGCCTGGCGGCTTGGCTCACTTGGGCCTCCATGAATCCACCACAGACTGTGCACGGAGACACCTCTTTTCTCTTGATAATGTTGCTTCATTCAGGGTTATACAGGTGAAGGCTGATTGTGAGGAATTACAGGGGGGGGTCTGAGAGAGGGAGTGACTGAGCCCAGACTCTCTGGTCCAAGAAAGCTCTATGCCAGCACTAGCAGCTCCACAAAAGTGGGGAAAAACATAGATTGTGGACTTGGAGGAAGAATCCCTGCCCTTGTTCAGCTCCTGCTGCCTCCCATTGATGCCTCCTAGTTCCTGTATCAGAATAGAGAAATGGTGAGCTGTTAAGGCCACCTGCCCATGACTCCTTCCAAAAATCTACCTTCACTAGCCCATCCACCCCCACCTGAGCCCTAGATAGACCAAGCCCCTATGGTTTACTTCTAATCTTCCAATACAAGAGCTAGAGAGCACAAAGGGAAGCTAGTAAGATCCTAGTCCGAAACAAAAAGTAGTCCTTCACACACCCTCCAGCCAGCCTGTGGACACCCGCACCAAACGAGGCTGTGGATGCTGAAAGTTCCCATGGGTTCAAAAAGGTGCCATAAAATACATGGAAGTGAGATCTACCGAGGGTCCCGAAATGCACAGACATCACATTTGTCTCAGGAAGTGTCTTTAGTGCTGGAGGCTGAGAGATGAATTATTAGTATTGCCCTGTTCTCCCCGGGTATTCTGACTACTGATGAAAAAAGGGACAGGCTTTTTTTCCAGTCTAGCCTGGTGGCCTTATGCTCCTTTTTGGTGCAGTGTACTCTGGGCTCTTTGGTCATCATCAGCCCTTATGCATGAGGCTGGGCTCGTATCCTGTCCTCATTCAACGGGAAACATGACAAATAGGAAAACCCCGAGTACACTTCCCTGTCATTTCGTCCAAAATTTATCACCACTTCTCTGATCTTCTACTCCTTCGCCTCCTGCACACTTAGCAGACCAAGACCTTAGACCCCCTTTAGGGACATCAAGCCAGACCACTGTAAAGCCTCACATACGTGCTTCTCTAGGAGATGCCTGATGGGATTCCCTATGCTGGTCACCAGCGTCATATCCGAAGCCGGCCAGAGCCAAACTCTTCCCTCACAGCCCCACTCCAGGCTGTCCTCACCCCCCGCACCCCCAGGGTCCCTCATTGTGAAACTTCTCACTACCTAAAAAGAACTGTCAAGGCTATGTCTATATAAGCAAATTAAGAAGAGCTGAGGAAAGCCTTAGGCTCCTGCCAGATAGCATTACCACCACGGCCACTCCACCCCCCGCCCCCCGCCTCCTCAAATCTGCAGCCACAGCTCAGGAATTAGCACAGCGCAGGGACTGTTCCCAATAGATGGTTTGTGTGAAGCTGCATGTTTTGGGTGGGAAGGAAGGTTTAACACCGCGGACACACACGGCTGCGCTGTGCCAGGCAGTGCTTTGGCCAGAGAACAATCTCACACGCAGTGTATCAACAGAGGCAAGCGCCAAAAAACTCCCCGCTTCTCCTGTGTGCTTTCTTCCACCTCAAGTGAACGGAGGCAAAGTGACAAAGTGTCCTTAGCTAATCCTCCCCGAGTCCTGCGCGTCCCTTCCCCTCTCGGCGTGGTTTTATTTGCAGTGGCTGTTCCTTGGTTTCTGCCCAAGCGGGTGCATGTCAGACGTGAGGCGTGCGCTCCTGTTCCAGGACCAGCTCCAATCCCATACGTGCTTATGAACAAACCCACTCGAACGCAGGGACAGATGACTCAAGCAAGAGCTCAGAAATATTTAACTCCTCTGTGCCAACACATTTTCCAACACTAAGTGCAGAAGCAACGGAGTGCTGAGCGAAAGGCAAACTGCCATCAGCAGCTGGGGAGTAGATATCGCTGCTAAAAAAAAAGAGGTAGACCCAGGCTAGAAGAACATCAACTCCTACCAACATCTTGGTACACATCCTCCAAGAGAAATTACCTGTTACTACCCATAAAGATAAAATCAAGAAGCCTCTGCACTGCAGAATTAGCACGCACTGACAGTATTTGAAAAGGTCCAGCCAAAGCTGACGCACAGAGTTGATTACTGCAAAGTAAACAAGAAAATTACTTGCTTGAAAGCACCATCTGGTAAGGAGGCACCTCTGCAAAACGAGGAGCCTGCGATTCAGACGCATAGCTGCTGAATGCAGTCCCCTAACTGTCTACGCAGAAAACAAAACACTCAAATGCGCAAAGAGTGGGAGGCACCTTTTTTTTTTTACAATTCCTTCATTTAGGAAAGTGTGTTCAATTTGTGCTTCCCTAGCAAAAGGAAACATACCAGAAATAATAGGAGTTCTGAGACTGGACAAAACAAAACACACATACCACCACCCCACCCCCCCCNTAAAAATATCTCTGTGCACAATTAATTTGAGGAATTTGTTGATACACCGTGGCACAGAGGTCACAATATTGCAGGATTAGGGAAGGAATTGATAGTTTTTATAAATGCCATGCCTATACCACATTACTTGCTAAAGGTCAGAGCCTCCCTCAAATTCTATATACCACAAGTTTGGAAGAGGAACAGAAAAAGCTTTCCAGGACATATAGAAGCCTCCAGTTGAGGGATTTGGGAGAAATACCTTGCCAGATTCTTTTCATTTTTCCCATTCAAGCATTTCTTGTACTTTTCAAGTGTGGTACTAGCCAGTGTTAAGAAAGGACATTATGCCACTTGGAACATCATCCACTTCTAATGGAGGATTTACTCTGCCACTGGGACTGAATGTTCTTAATCCTGAGCTTCATAATTACGCCTGGGGTGAGGGCAGAGGGAGCAGAGAGCTGATTTATAACAACAGCAAGTGAGAGAATAAAAACTTGCTGTAATATAACTTCATCTCTTCCTAACAGTTTTTCCACACAAACACTTAAGCTTTGGGGATGGCGCATCTTAAGCAAAGCAGGCTGGATACTTCAGTATTAGCCATTCCTCTGGAATTACTCTGGTCCCACCACAGAGCACAGTGCCCGGGGTTTGGGTGCTCCCTCACATGTCCTTCTGCACTCCACCTCCAGCAGAGACCAAAGAAACAAAGAACCAAGAGAAGTGGGGAGGAGGCTGGGATGGAAATGCACATGGCACATGAAGTCAGTGAATTCTGGCTCTGGACAAGTAACTTCTGCTTTTTTTAATAACTCTGTTTGAACATCAGTCTCCTTTGGCAAGTAAGCTTTGGGTCTGCATCCTTTGGGTCCCGCTTCCATGCAGGACCTCACAGATTTACATAGATAGCAGGTGACTTCAGAGTGCTCCACATGAAGAGGCACCTGTTGATGTGCCCGTAGAGAACAGCATCATTTCCAGATGTTCCAGCGCAGTGTTTGCTGAAAGTAGAGGCAGGGCTCCAAGCAGCTGCCTAAGGGTGTCAGGGATCAAGTCACCCTTTAGTGAAGCCCTGAGGCAGCTTAGGCTCTGGTGGCATGTACTTGAGTTGCAGAAACCAACTTTAACTTGGCGGCCTTGTTAGACATCTTAATATAGGACCTTTTGCTGTAACACAGAACATCACTAGTAGTCTAACTGGAACTGCCAGAAGAAATGCTGGTGGCAGGTTCAGATGTCCATGCAGCCTCAGGGGGATAGGTCTTACCTAAACACTACTATAAACGTTCAGAGAGAGGGAATGGAGATATCACATCAGTGCTGGGCAAGGACCCGTACTGGGTGGACTTCTATTCAGGCAATAAATGATCTTGCCTCCTTCTGTCCAAGCCAAGTAATTTCAGATATAAGAAAATGAAGCTAGCATGGAGCACTTAGGCATTTTCTAATACCATGACTATTTACTCACAGCAAGTCCATCTGCTAGAAATCATCTTCTGTTAGCCAACAAGGGCAGACAGCCAGCACTATGAGGTGCCCCAGCCACCAGCAGAAAACGTGAGGCATTTGCTCCAGGGCAGGGCTGAACCTAGGCTCAAAGCTGGGTATCTTTCCTCTCACGATGAGGACACCATATTACATATTCCTCCCTCCTTCTGCTTTAAAAGTGTCTTTCTTTCCCTGACAGATCTTCTCTCACAGGACATGATAGGTCCTGCTGCCTGCACCTACTCTCCGACTGAAGCTTTGGCCAAAAAACTGGCAACTGGAGCCACTGGGCAGCAAAACTTTCCTGGGCATTTGGTTTATTTCTTACCCTTTATCTCTCTTCTCCCTTGAAAAGAAAAACAGCAGATCAGCAAGGGAAGACCAAAGACTCATGATGAGAAGGGTCTGGGAATGACAGGGAAGCCCGCAGCCATGATGAGAGGTGGGTCTCCCATGGGCTCCATGAGATGAACTGAGGGTGGGAGGATTTCGTGCCACAATGAACACAAATGGGCTGATGGGGCTGCATGGAGGTGCTGTTGTTATGGCTGAAGAAAATTATGCTATTGGGCACTTCCAGTATACCATCCTCAAGATGCCATCCTCAAGCCTGCATGGACACCAGGGGTATAACTTGAAAAGTTTCAGCTCTGCCTCTGGAATATATTGGGTAGAGGAAAGGGGACCAGAGCTGTTTCTCTAACTTGGTCTACGGTGAGGTTAACTGGCCTGCCCCCTAGGAACAGCTTCTGGTCTGGCTTCTGTGTTCAAAACCCAGGTCCTCCCAGGGGTAGGGCTCCAATGTGGCTGTTGCACAATGAAAGCAGCAGATGTCCAAGAATAAAATTTAAGCGATGTTTAAAAGTGAAGATGTTTCTTCCATGGATGTACTAAGTCCAAAATTTAGCAGCCAAGGCTGAACCCCACATATGGCAGAACAGAGCTATAAAAGTTGTCAGCAAGTGATACTCATCTCAACTGAGAAACAACTTGTTCCCACCGTGTAACATAAATGCGATTAAAACCACGCCTGTCTTTTAGCTGCAAGGATAGTATACACATTTGTTAAAGGAACTAAGGAAAGTTATGAATTCATGGATTCGCTACCCCTTCCCCCCCCCATAGATACAGTCTCAGATTTTTTGGTCCAAATTACTCATTTTTCTTACTCTGTGGCTCAATAGCCAAGAGCTTCCAGCAAGCGCTTGGCCTTCTGAACATAAGTGCTTGCTGGACAGAATTAAGACACGCTATTTTGAGTTCCTGGTTTGATGAAGCAGAAAGTAATGCAAAGAGGACAGCAGACCACTAAGGTTTCCATGCTCTAGGAATGACATCACTCTAAGGCTCAGGGAAAGGGGCACAATCTGATACGCTGCCCTTCCGGGGCTCGACATCAGCTAGAAAAGGATGCGCAGGGTGAGAAAAAAAAAAATCCTATTAGTATTTAGTAACTTCATGCAGTTATTTTGCTTCTATTGCTCTCAAAGTCCTGAGGCACACAAGGATCTGATAATAAAAAGAAAAGGTGGATTAGTCATCTTTCCCCACCTCCTTCCTTTGGTGAAAGGAGCGATGCTTGAAGAACACTGTTGTCTAGCGTATCGAAACAGCTCGGGCAGCACTTAACACGCATACTTCAACACACACTTGCAATTTCTTTTAAAAAGAGCAGTCCTGTAACTGATGTTTGTTTGCTCAGACATTCAGTGAATACGGGCACAAAGGCAGCATGAGTAAGGCCAAAGTCAATCCAATTCCAAAAAGAAGGAAAAAAAAAAGAAAAACTAATATTTAAATATTTAATATTTACAAGAATGCCTTCTGAGGGGTTTTGCTCAGCCAACAGCAAGATGTAGCTGAGGGATGCGATATGCTCTCCGCAGTCTGGCTCGGCTTTGCCCTTCACAACTGCATTTTGCTGCTGCTGCAGCAGCATGGCCAGTGGGTGTCCCACCACCCTCAGCACTGGTGCCAGCTGTGCCCAGCACCTCGCTGTGGAACATCACCTCCACCTCGCAGCACCCCGAAGGTGTTTTATTTCACCAGGCTTGGCCAACAAACTGGTTTGTGTCCTTAATCCAAACCATACTTTTCAGAATCCATTCTGCAGGGCCAGTCAGGTCACTCTTGGGGCTAAAAAAATACTCAAATCCAAGAAGCTACAAAATGAAAAGCCAACTGCGTCACCACTCTCCCGTCTTTGTCACATCCCACTGCTGGGGGAGTTAAGGGTTCATCTCCCTCATCCCACCTCTGCTGAGGGCTCCTTACTTCCCTCACGTTTCGGAGACCTCCTGCTCCCCTTCAGATCCATGCAGCGCTGCAGACGTCCCCGGGTCCCCAGCTAAATCCCCCTGTGCTGTGTCCTCTGCAGCTGATGAAGCCCAACACATAACCACTGCTGCTCCGACACCATTTGCTTCTGAAAGCCTCGCGAGGCCGATTCTCATCCCTCAGGCTCCCGTCGGGGAAACCACGCTATCACCCTCCTCTCTGACAGCAGCACATCAGTGGCTTGTTTCTCTTCAGACTGCCTTTAACGCAGCTCTAGCTCCCAGCCCTCCCAGAGGGATAAAGCCTTCCCATCAACTCACGCTCTTATAAATTCAATCGGTTTTATTCCAAATATCACATAAATTAAATACATTTCCCATGAATATTGCAAATATACATGAAATGATCATTGCAATTTTTAAAAAAAGTTTTGGCTTTGCTTATGCAACAAGAAGGGCCAAATGTGGTTAGAACATGAACTTCTGTATTTACTAGATACAAAAAAGGTGCAGATTAATAATTTATATTTATACATATGTACACACACCATTTCATAACTAGCTTTAAAACAGTAAAAAATGGTTTCAAGTTTATCTACATTAAACATACTCGTTTAAATCTGGTCAGAAGCCCCAGATAAGAGTTGATACAATCATTTCACAACTGCAAAATTAAGGCGCTACCAAAATACCAGTTCCACTAGTGTAAAATGTAATAGGAATAGAGTGTACAGCTTTCTATTTATCAATTTAAAAGTGGACTGGAGAACGAGGAAAAAGGAGCAGTAAGAAACATGACAAGATCTACAGTTAGAAGTACAAAGAGATCTCGATGACTATCAAATGAACATATTAAAATACAGTAGATAAAAGGCCTCAGTGGCAAACAATTAGTATGCTTCTGAAAGACAAAAAAAGGTTAAAATATATATATCATTTTGCAGCTTGAAGCTTTACAGGTGAACAATAGGTGTAGAGGTAGAGGGATTTTTTTTTTTTTTTTGGCCTCTTTACGATGTATAAAGAAGGGCCACATTCACCACAGTGAAAAGACTCATCATATATCCCAGCATCCTTGCTTGGACAGCAAGCAAAGTGTAATGAGCTAGAAAGGCAACGAATCCTGTCTATCTCTTCCAGGAGCTCAGCTCCAATACTTCCACATGTACCTTGGCAACAAGTTACACCTAAGCGTAGATTGGCCGTAACGTGGACGCTTCCTCCAGAGAGAAATGAGATAGCTAGCTTTTCCCATGAGGTACTACTGGATGCTGTAGAGATTATATGGCAGAGATAATTTGGTAACAATGAAATTGGTACTTTCCTTTAGAAAGCAAGTACCACAGGGCAGTGGTGATTTTTTTTTTTTTTAAACTTATTTATTAAAGCTTTGCTATTTGATCAGCATTCAATGTTTTGGAAGAAATGTCAGCTTTGGGCTGCTAATATGATTATTTGCATCCATACACAGACAATTCCTATGTTGTTATCATTTATCCAAAACATCAGTCACTGAAATATTCACAAACCGCTTTAAGCCTCGACTAAAAAAAAATCCCTCTACAGTTCAGCTTTCTCTTCGATAACTGTCATTCCACTAATAATGCAGGCCTTCATGAACACAATAATGACACTTTCCATGTAAAATGTGTCTTTACACAGTACAGAACAGCAGTAAACAATCTCTCTCGTTCTGTAGGGTTTCCTCTCAGAAGTACCTCAAAAGTAGATATCTTGAAAAATCACTTTTGAAAAGAAGAATATTCACATTAGTTACTGAGGCAAAGCCAAGAAGACACTAACTAGCACCTTGATATTTTTTTTTTTTTCTTCCTTAAACGCACTCCTATGTAAAATTAAGCACACGTAAGACCAGGGACCAGCAATATACAAATACCATCGGTGTCCCCTTGCAGCTAAACTAGTAATACTCAAAACTAGGCCAGACACACGGAGGAGCGAGATGAGTGAGTCTAGAAGAAATACACAGCATGGAAAGGCATGGGAAGAACAGGAAGCTGAACAGAAAGGATTGCGCAATCAAATACAGCCCATCTTCTGGTCTGAGAATTAATTTGCAAAACCACCCTTCGGTAGCTCAGCTGACAGTGGGCTGAAGACCTACTGACTTCTGACATTTCCTCCCCCATACATAGAACAATTTCTTTACACTTCAGTGACTTCCCCTTCATCACCTTCAAATCCAGGAGGAAATGCATTCAACTTGAATTTTGAGTATTTTGGTGACGGTAGCAGAACTTGCAGAAGGCTACTGTAAAGGTTATGACATCATTGGGTGTAAGTTACGCACTTCACAATTCAGAGAATATACTTACAAACTATTCAAATAGAAAAGGTGTGTTCAAGGTAGAGGCAGTTACAGTACATTCAGGGTATGTTACAGAAACCATTTGTGGTAGCCATTTGCTGAAAGGAAAAAAACCTCTGTATTTTTGCTTCCCAGACCACACAGGTTATGACTACAATACCCAAAGAGAGTAGGTAATATATCTTAATCACTGCATTTTAATGCAGTCTTCTTCCAGAATTCATGTGCAAATTGGAAAAAAAAAAAAAAAAGTTTAAATACATCTTCATTGACAAATAAGGACAAAAGAACTAAAAAAAGAAACCAGGCACTTTGACCATTTAGGTAAACAACCATTTCTTCTTACCAGACTTCTGCACATGAACAAGTCTTTACATTGGTCTTGCTATACTTGCAGCACATGGAGATTCAAGTCAACTTTTTTTTCCCTGTTGGTAGTATCAGTTATAGGAAACTATGCCAACTGAATTGGTAACACTGTTAGTTTTTTCATTGGCAGTTGAGCAAATGTTGATCATTTGACTGACAAGCGATCAATTTAATAGCAATCAAAGTTAGTTATTAACAAAACAATACATAAAAAAAAAAAATCAAAAAGACAAATGAAGGTTAACACCTGACTTAAGCTTGCATTGAGACTTGCCTTTATAGGTTCGGTTTGTGCCTCCTTTCACGATGTTACTGTGGACTGATTTCCATCACATACAGCAACCGGTACTAAACTACAATACTTTCGGTTTGAAACATGTTCAGTAGAGATCACTCCAACGTAACGGGAGGTTGGCATGACACTGCAGGCAGGAGGGAGACGGAAACCTCCCCGTGTTTTCATCCTCGCCGGTCCCACGTGCAGAACAGGCATTCAGAGCAAACTGCAGCATGCCTGCCTCGTACTTGGGGTGAAATCACTATTTCACAGCAGAGTTTATCATACTTTAGGGAGCCGGTTTGATTTGAATTTAGTGATAAGACCAGCTAGGATTACTTTGATTTTTCTTTTGAAACAAACCAAAGTACACCTGTTCAAACCTTTTGTACATACTCAGTCCGCTACAACATATAAATCACAACAAGAGGGATTACCTAAGGCTACTAAATAGTGTACTTATTCAGTAGCTATTATTCTTTCAGATAAACATCCTCAGATGCCTTGACCACAAACGGCTTCATTTTTTTTTTCCTCACAGACTGCTGTTTGCTGAAGAGAGAGATGTGGGTGTATGACAGACTGCCTACCGATACATCAACAGAGTGCACTGTTGGTTACAGTCTTCAACGCATACTTCTGCAAGGCAGCGTAACTCCTCTTCTGTTCACTACCTTCAAGAAAATCTAGGAAACACCTCTTCAATCCGCTGTCCAGTTTCCTTTTCCTACCAAGTGGAAAATCCAAATCACATGCAGGCCAATGGTGCTACTCTAGTACTTAACTCTCTTGCAGGCTAGGAACTCTATCGTAGTACTCTGAAGCAATTATCCACATCTATCAGCTACGCTCTAACTGTAGCACAGCTTTGTAGAGGCTCAGATTGCACCAGGGCAACAGGAGAGAGTGCAAGGTTTGGTGAACACCCAGAATAACAAACCGATGCAATCGATGGATGCTGGACGCAGTCAGAAAGGGCTGATCCTCTTTTGAAGGAATCTTTAAAAAAAACCCCAAAAACAACCCCTCCCCCTTTGCCCTCCCCCACAACAACCTGTCGTGAGATGTTTTCAGTGCCCACTCACAACTGAAGTCCATGTTATCTGGGTCTTTTGCGAGTCACAAATATCAATACGCGTCTGATGGCGATAAGACGATCTTTAAGGGAGGTCATAGCCAATATAGCCAGCTGGGCTCTGTTTTCCAGAGGTAACACTGCCAAGAGCCACCAGTACCAGGCAGGACCACTGGGGTTGCTCTGCAAAAGGACGGAAAGACATGCAATCATGTATTCGCTGCCACTGCCCCATGAAGACCCTCCCACGTTCTATTTGCTAGTAAAGTCACCACAAAACAGTTCAAGCGGCAACTAAACACTTAATTTCAGGTGTTCTCCTTGTCTATCTACACCATTAAGACTGATCTCTTCAGATACCAACTTATATTGATATATTGCTTTCCACTGAATAATTTTTTTACATGCTTTATACTAATAGACCAAAATTGGATAAATAAAAGCTTAGAAACCACAGCAAAAACCTGTCAGAAAATAGTCTTGTGTAAAAATTCTGTGTAGAATAAGACTGCGTAAGTAGGAAGGTTTTATTACCTGCGGCTCTGGTTCTTTTCCCGGCATGGACCCAAAATGATTGAGAATTTGCACTTTCATATTGTCTTTAAGAGAAGTAAACCAGGCAACGGCTTGATCATAAACTGAATCATGAAGGCGGACAAGTTCTTCATATTCCGGTCCTTCAACCTTTTTGTTAAAAGAAGGGAGATGGAACAAAACAGGTTGGATACTGTAGAGTCCATATGCTTCCCCAGAAGCAAGCGAAGCAAAACAATCCAGTGACTACAGCTGTTCAAATGTCCTTATCTAATCAAACTGTACCCAAGTCTCAGATTTCAAACCTGTGATGCTGGAGTCTTTTTTACCCTCCCCTAGGTGTTCTGCAGTGACATTTCTTGGAGCAGTTACTGCCTTGTTAATATCCATTCCTATGGCACAACAGAAGACTCTGCTCTCTAAGCCCGGGACATCACATTAATCATCTCAAACCCACACCCTCGGCTCCCTGTCACAGAAAGGACCTCTGAACACCGATATGTTGTCTGCCAAAATGGAAGAAACACTACTGCCACTGAGCACAGAGACAGGGGGGTCTATGGCATTCAGAGATGAGCAGTATTTCATAGAAGCATTCAGGCCATGGTAGGACAGCCAAGGAGGAGGAGGAGGAGAAGGGCAGACACCTGAGCAGGCAGGAAGCAGGGAAAGCGGATGCTTTCCCAATACCAAGAACGGCCATAAAAAAAGATCCTCGCTAAGGCAAAGAGTGCTTTAGTTGCACAGGCCTGACGAGTAGCCATTAGGGAAAAGCAAAAAGCATAAGCAAAACCCACTACAAATTCGTGATTTGGGTTTTTTTTGGTTTGGGCTTTTTTTTTTTTGTTTGGGGTGGTTGTTTTTCCTGCAATCTGTACACACCAATGGTGTGATTCACCTGTGCTACTCAGATGCACATCTGAGCTAGCTGCTCTGGATGCCCTTCACAGTCGAGGAGAAACAGTTCTAGATGGCAATTAATCTCATCTTAAGGTATGTATCTAAGACAGAGCAGATAAAATAGATGGGTCTGGACTGAGATTTCTCACCATCAGATACCGCATGAACGTAGGGTGCTGAACACAGACATCAGCCTCTTAAGTGAGACAAGGTAAATCTCACCCTAATTATGAAGAGGTGGGTCTCTGGCACCATCTACAAACAATGCCTGGACACCCATGTTCCACTGCCCTCCCTGGGGATTTCAACGCATCAGAGCTCTCACTCTCAGCAGACTACCTACTCCGACCTTTTGCAGGGGCAGGGACCTCTATGCCATTTGTTTTTCCTGCCCCTGGAGAACAACTGCATCGTCCTGCACAGGCTACAAAAGCCCTACTAAGACTTGACAGATTTGCATTTCAACTATGAGAGCACGCTGAAGAGCTCTATGACCGGACTGGACTATCAATTGGCACTTAGTGTTAAGAGGGATCAGGGTTTTATAGACATGCTCTGAAGATGATCTGGGAAGTCATCATTAAGCATGACCAAAAATCCACCCTTTGGATTGGATGGCCAACGCCCATCACAAGCACCTCACTTGACATGGGTTTTATAAGAGGACTTGTTTTTGGAAACTGCTCCCCTCTCTGCATTTCTCTGCTCTCGGCCAGCTCTGATGTATACTTGTACAGGCATGGTTAACTACATATCACTAAACATCTCATTTTAAGAGCGGTCTCCCACATTTGTTTGAGGACCTGTTCTGTAAACCAGAGCCTGGAGGTCATATGAAGTCTGCCAACTGTCTGGCCAGTGAAAGAAGAGAATAGTCAATTCTCTAACAACAGGGGCACGTGTTCTTAGAAGGGTTTCAGGTCTGTACCAGTTTTAAAACATTACCCTGACCTCACCTACACATCATGACAGACCTTAGCACCCGAGTCTCAGAAGCTACTTCGAGATCCATGAAGGGAGTGCAACACTTCAAGCAGAGATAATTATAAGGGCAGAAAGGAAGAAAGGGAAGGAAGAGACAAAGTTTGTTCCATGGTTTTCAAAGTAGAGCTTTAGTATTTATAATGATACTGGTTTAAAAATAAGGCACAGCTAGCTTGAAATGCAACAAGGAAAGGCTATTTAAGTGAATCCAGCAATACATGGGTATGAACAACTTTGCACCATAGATCACCTTTTTATCTTCAAGATACTCGATGTTTGCTGTGTTATATCCATCTCGCTGGCCATGGCTTAAGACCCTAAAACGACGGACACCAACTGTATCAACAACTGAGCGTCCATCAGGAAAAAACTTTACGTCCCTGATCTCTAATATACAGCCATGATCTGCAAATCTGAAATGACAGAAGGGCATAAAAGTGGAAGTCATCAACAAGTGTTTATACACAACAGGACAAATACTGGGCCTAATTCACCACTTTTTATTTGAAAGAGGATCCTGCTTTGGTGACAATACATTTCTGCTTATTCACATAAGCCACACAACCCCCACCCTTTCTGCCTTCCCTCAAGGTCCAGGGCAGCAACATTTTTGGAGTGTAAAAAAAATTTTTTTTTTGGGGGGGGAGAGGGGGAGGGAAGGGACAAGAAACTAAATGGAGCCTCTTTCATGCTGAGAGTTGCCAGCTGCTGGTGGCAAATTCACCTGGTTTACAAAGAAAACAAGATGGGTAAAGACACCGTAAGGAAATCCAGAAACTGAGGAACAAATGCCGGGCTGGGAGGGCTATCACCCTGCTCTGAGGTGTAAGCAGAGGACCACAGACTTTAGAAGGAAAAGGCTCCTATATAGCAAGATTTTTCTTGCACTTGTATCCTTGAAATTTAAAAAAAAATCCAAAAAGCAAAAAAAAGACCAAAAACTTTACAAAAACACACTAATATCTGCTATATTTCAAGTAGCTACAGAGTTTAATCGCATCTTGAAACAAGTATGCAACAGATTTTTACACAGCATTATCAGACTCACCTACTCTACATCTCTGCAGTAGTGAGTTCACTAGGGAGGCTGATTGCTCAGTGACTCTTCACCATCATGGGTCTATTTGCCAGCATTTGCAGCTCTGTACCTCAGCCTACTGCTAACCAGAAGAATGTGCTGTATCTGGTCTTTATCTCAAGATATCAAATCCCTGCAGGGTCTGATAAATGTTTCATCAGGGAAATGCTTGTTTTACCAGGGCTTGGCCACTTCTTACATCAGAGTGATGAAGAAACAGCAACACTGCGGGGAAACAAGTCGTGTTTCTACTCTACCAGAAATCATGGGTTTAGGAGGGGAAAATAAAAAGCTGACCGCTGTGAACACCTGTTCTCTCCCAGCCATCGTACAAAACCGAGGCACAGCAAGAAAAGTACAGCTGCACACAACTAAACCCTGGTGCTCTACAGTGGGATTACAAGCGAGTTTATTATAGCAATATTAGACTAAATGCTATTTAAATAGCTACACAACAATTTTTTAAATTGAGGATTTTAGTGACATTCATACCAAGCTTAGAAATTAATGTGTAAGTTGATGGGGGTTTTTTGTCATTCTTTGAGAAGTTACTTTCGGATAGAAAGTATCTTTATTCAAAGAGAGACAAGAAAGCACCTAGAGATGGGTATAAAATGTACTGACACATTAGAAGTTTCAAAACAATTTTTCTCCCAGTTTTAATTCAAAGCGGAGAAATAAAACAGAGCAAGGTGATGAAATGAACATGTCTCTTCTCGCTGTGTTTTCAAGGGAGGTATGAATCTCAGCCTTCCATATCCATGTCTTAGTAGACGAGGCAAAACAAGTTTCCCCACTTTTTCTCTTCCCAGTTGATTTTGCAATTTTGAATAAACAAAAGAACTTCTTTTACTTGTTTAAGAAGCTACAACGGCCTGCCAGGTGTCTACAGATCAAGGCTTCCTGTGCTTCAGTGTTTGATTTAAGTATAAGTTACCATGCTTTGAAAGTTTAATTATTTCAGTAACTCAATACAGACAGGACATAAAATCTAACCATATGGTTTGCATTCTAAAATACCCTTTATGACACTATTTAATAAATCAATTCTTGGTTTTGGGATTGCAACCCCTTGGCCCTCTGTGTTAGATCTGACTACAAAATAAGTTTGGCTCCTCCACAAGCCTTATCGCTGACGTCCTAGTGTCATTTTGTCCTCACTCTTACAGTGTTTGCTTCCAGAAAATTGGTAACAGGCCTGGTAGGAACTATGGAGCATCAGCTGCTGTTGGAGCCTGAACCCCACTGAGTGCAGCACCGACAGCATGACAAATGACATGAAACACAGCCGGAGCCGACTGGAAGCTGTAGCATTTCCTGCGTTTTTACTGCCACCTTACTGTCCAGTCTGGCAGAGAAAAAAAAATCCCTGAACTGGACAAGGAAAGGCTGCCAAGTCCTGGTATGAGTGCCCTCCTCTCAGCTCCAGTGATGATCACCTACAAAAACGCTGCTCCTGAGGATGCCTGTCTAATGTGTTCTTAAAAATTCCCACACTAGTCATTCATTCTACAGTCTGCATCGCTCCAACACATCTTCTGAAGTCAGCCACTATCTAATTAGATCTCGTAACATAGACCTTTCTTAAGACCACCTCATTTTTTTCCCACGAGCGTCTTCTTATCCTCTTCACCCAAAATACTGTTATCTATAAAGACTTAAAAACCTGAAGATTTTCGTCTAATGATTAGTATTCAGTCTCCACATAGGGAGCTGGAGACACACCAGTGTCAGAAAATTAAAGGCAAGATCATATAGAAAGACAATGTAACCCACTCACTGCAGATAGTTTAGACATTGCAATACAGCAGTAAAGACAAACATCAAAATTCAACGTTCAGCAGCTGAACAGGCTTCTCAGCCAAGGGTATACTTCGTCTCAGTCAAATGATACCACCTATGCAGGAAAACTATGCAAGGTTTGGGTATTTTTTTTAGTATTACATTTTTTTTTTAAGACTGAGCAGACAGAGGAGCAACCTCATCCAGACAGTCAGCTTTCCCTAGAACAAACAGGCTAGAAAGCTTTCCAAATGCAGACAATTAAGTGCTATTTTTGGAGCTTGTAGTAGCAAGGTGAGCTCTATTCTTGCTATCCATCCAAAAGGGGAGCAATAAAAATTATATCTTTGTGTCAAAAGGAATGTTTAATTTACACTAAAAAGCCAGCCACTTCTGTATAGGTTCATACGGTGGTGTGGGGAGACAAGTGTATTTGTGCTGCAGTACTCCACTAGTGTCACAACAGCCTCTGCAACAAAAGGACATTCTCAGCTCATCTCCTTACCCTTTTAATTCGTCAGCTAAGCACATGCCAAACTGCTTGGTACCAGTTTCCATGCATCTTCTTATCATTAGACGATAACGAGGTTCAAAGACATGGAGTGGGCAAGGGATGGTAGGGAAGGCCATGGTACATACGAAGATGGGAACATCTTTATTCAAACTGTAAGGTAAATGTTTAAAAAAAAGAAATCAGCTTTTTTCCTGGGTACTGCTATATTCAGCCTAAACCCTTAATATGACACTGAGTCCAGTGGTCTCTTTAGAGTCATTCTTTGTAAACGTGTATCTGGTTGAAGTTTGTCATTTTTACATGACAAACACATTTCAGGACTCTTTTTGTTAGTACATTAAAGAAACAATCCCTCTAATCTACTTTGACAGAGGAAGAGTCAGGAAATAATAACCAATTTCCCAAATGTGTGTATATCAATACTTAAATCCAAGTAGAAAGATTTTGGTGGCAACTTTTTATAGTAATATTGTACCTAAGAACTAACCACATTCAAAGCACACTGGTAGAGAACTCCTGAACTCAGTAAAGCCTTTTAATTTTGAAGAAGCCCACTAATCCTTATATTATTTTTTCAGGCTTAACTGCATGCTTTATTTTCCTTTTTAGCTGAGTCGTAGTGTAAGATCTGTAAGTCCCTGACAACACTGAACCCTTGAACTTCTCCTGACCTGCAGTATAACCCATTTATAATTGGACTTCTACTCCCAGAACCACCCCCCATTATAATTTTTAAAGCTATTACATTGTTTCAGAGGAAAAAGCAATTATCTTAAAAATATTGTTTTGCCTGTCTACCATCCAAGCATGTTGTTTCATGTTTATCTCAACAAACATGTCAAAAATACGAAACATCTGGCAGGTTCATTTACAAATTCATTCATTTTGTGCATTTTCATAAGCAAATGAAGCTTCTTCAAGTAATTTAGATTAAAAATACATTTTTGTAACAGCTGTCAGCAGTAAAATGAGAGCCTACTTTGACAATTCCTTCATTTCTTCCTCATAAACTTTCTTCCTTTCAGATAGTTCCTCTGGCAAGTAACGGACTATCAGTTCTTCTGTAAGGATGGTCTTCTTGTACGTTCTGCTTGCCAGAAACTGCAAGGAAGAGTCAACTCCTAAGTCTGATAGCAGGAAGTCAGGTAACATCTCTTCCTCCCAACCTATCCCCTTTCCTAAGGCTGAAGAGCATGCTAGTTTGCAATTGTACTGATTCCTCCTCCTTTCCAGCTTTCATGTATCAAAACTTCCACTTTAGGACACAAGGTTCACTTCAGCGCCCGTTTAACTACAACCCCGTGCCCTTGTTTTTGGCAGAAGTTGTACACCACCAAGAAAAGGCAGTCCCTCCTTGCTTTTGCTTTAGATACATATATTATTTGCACCTAGAGCTGTCAGGTTATTGCTCCCCAAGAAATACTTCACATGTGAGACACGTTACGTCTGCTGGAGCAGAAGTTTTGGCCAAAGAGCGACCGTTCCTCATGCACCGCAGATAGAGATACAGACTGGAGAGATGGCAGGAATTGGGCTACGGCTGGGACTCCCCAAGCATGAGCCTGATGTGATACTGAAATCCTCAATTCCTTTCAGCACCACCAAACCATGCATGTCTTCCAAGGAACAAAATACGTTCTGGAGAAAATGAGGTCTGTGCACAGCTTGATGCTGTGGGTACTACTGTGTTGTTCTGAGCTGCGAGTAGAGCACTGAAAATTCCCACATACGTGCTTTCAGAAGAACACAGCTTTGTGGTTTTTTGTTAATTACAGCAAGGACATACTTACTTCTGACAGCTTTTCTTTGCAGAGTGGGCAATGCGGATTATGGTCAAGGCAACGCTCAAGGCATTTGAGGCAAAAGGTGTGTCCACAGGGAGTGGTAACAGGTTCGTAGAACAACCTGAACACGAACATGGAACAAAAAAGCTAAGCTGCCAACATAAACAGTGCAGATTCCCAAACTGTGGAAAGCAGTGACAAGATCCAGCCACCTTTTCCTTTCTTGCTTTTGTATAAATCACAGGTGACAGTTTTATCTAGGGATATAAAAAAGCTTTTCATTTTTACAAGTGGTAAACAATGGAGAAAAGCATGCATAATGGAGAAAACCACATCTGTAAAGATTCACCAGATGCAAGGTTCAGGAAAGAGGACCAGAGTAATGACTTAGACATTCTCTGGCAGGTTTCCCTTCTGACACCACTAAAGCTTTTTTCAGGAGCTAGAAAGGCTTAACCCCAGGTCAATGCAGTCGTACCTCATGCAGAGGGAACACTCAAAGTCCGACGCATCCACCAGAGCTGTTGGTATTTCACCTGAAGTGACGGCAGTGTTTTCAGGTAAAACATCTGCATCTAAGTAGGTAAGAAGACGACTAGAGTAAATATTTAAGTATTACTGCAATTTCAGATGCTTTTTAAATTGTTTTTCCATAAAAAACCTAATTTATCTGTTTTCTTTTTTAAAGTTTTGTTCCAAACAAACGTATTTTCCATCTAATTTTTAGGCTTTCTGGCAAGAAGTCTTTTGGAGAGCAGAGGATGATGTCTGTGGCCAGAGAAAGCACTTTAGAGCTGAACACCAACGATTTGCTTCTCCAAAAATGGTTGTTTTTCTTTTTTTTGAAAGTCTAGTTTTTAAAATACTCTGCTATTGCTTTCCCACCACCATCACCACGCCCACATCAGCCAGGCCAGATGTTTTAAAGTACATTAAGTCCAGAATTTAATTTGTTTACACACAGTCAAAGTATTTCATCAGTCTTTATTATAGATTTCTCAGCAGGGGCAATTCTCTTTACAAGTATAAAAAAAGCTTACGTTCTTCTAGACTAGGCTGCTGTGGAAATCCCATGGTTCAGACAGCTTAAAGTTTAAGGACTACTGGGGTTGCATTAGCTAATACTGATTTCACTCGCTCAGCACTCTGCAAACGCAGAGACAAAACACTAAGAATTCTGCCCTCCCTGCTTTTTTTGGGGGTGGTACATATCTCTGTAGTTAACATGCTGAAGGGGTATGGGCTTCAAACTCGAGCTTCTGATGACATTTATACATGCAGATTCTGCAACTTCTTTTACAATCTGCATCTTTGTTGCTCAGTGATGAGTTGCAACAGAGCCACGAATGCTGCCTCTACTTCCTAAATTCTCCATCGTTTTTAAAGGGGGGGGGAAACTCAGCTTTTTTATGTTAAGTTAAAACACTAGGATGTTTTGTTAAAGGATAACTTATGCTCAGCATCTGGTTTATCTTGAGCACAGACAGGATAGGGGAGAGGGCACCGGTGTTGTGTGGCCTACAAAGGAAAACAGCGTTATCTTTAACCTACATCTCGCATGTTAGCATTTAGTAATACCCAGAACCTAACTGCGTTAATTCTGCAAACAGCAACACGGAATCGGGATCTAGCACAGACCAGAACTTAATGGTTATGGGTAAAGTGCGATCTCTGGCCTTCGCTGGGAAGATACAGGTAGGTCAGATTTCACAATCTATTTACCGAGTCTGCAGTTCACAGACCAGTACACAGCAACAGGATCAGAAACTGGCCATACACTGATTATTTGCAGAGGTGGCAGACAGACAGCAGTACTTGAAGACTTTAATATTTCAAGGCAGAAATCAGATTTGTCAAGAAGGTGCTGTTGGATTTTTTTTTTTCTTTTAAGGGAAAAAATGCACGCTAGTATAGCAGCATTTTAAAAGCCCCTTTTAACCAGTCGTTTCACTGCTCGGTGCAATATATTGCCTTCAGCATTTTTATCCCAGAGTACTAAAAACACTTTGGAGGTCTTTGTTAGAAGCTGGAGAAGCATACCAATTGTAAGCACAGCTATCAAGTGACAGAAAACTGGGGGGCTTATTACCCTTCAAAAGGCTTCTTTGTTTGCTTGGAAATTTTCATGTAAAGTTACATGTGACTGTTTCTGGTGCCAGTTCAAGATTAGTTTCCAGGCTTACTGCATCTTTCCTTCATATAGGACAGCGAACTTCAGCTACGCCTCTGAGACCTAGAAAATGGAAACCACACCAGCAACACAAAGTCTAAACTGTTGCTGGATTACACACTGGAAACGGCCCCTTTGAGAAATACAACGTTCATTGAATTAATTGAAAATGTTCTGGAATAAGGTAAATAGGCTGTTACAGCAGAAGCAGACACACCAGACAACAAAATATTATTCTGTAGGGAATGATTCACTGACACCTATAAAAAGGGAGTAGGAAAAAAGTAGTTTATCATTTTTATGTATGTGCAAAAGAAATACCCTTTCTAAGCCACAACACAAACCTTTTTTAGGAATCTTATTGGGGACATCCAAGCTTTGCAAATCCCTCATATCACTGGACAGCTTTCTTTTTAAGCCAACCCCCGGTAAACTGGAGAGAATAGCTCCCAAAGACTTCTTGTTATCTTCAAAATAGAGATCCAGAAGGTGATGGGAAACAGGAGAATCAGTACTTCTAAACACATCAGATTCTTGGGACAGGGTTTTTGTTAACCTGAACACAGTATCCTAAAAAAAAAAATAAGAACAGTTATATACAGCATGAGACAATTTTGCTTTGGGTTTTTTTTTCCTATTAGCTGTATACATCAGCAATAGATCAATGTCCCTACAATGAGCTTGGCAAGGGAAAAAGGTCCATATTAAAGAAGGCCACTTTCGAGTCACATGAAATAGGGACACTTCTCTTACTACAGCTTCCGTCCATAGAAATTATGTTCCAGAGTGCATAAAAAGCACAGAGGGGGAGAAGACCCCACAAATACAAGCAACCCCCACTTGAAGGCACCACATTGTTTTCTGAAGAGAGTGTCATTCTCTTATTTTTCTGAGGAAGTACATCCCAACAAGAGATTCAACAGCAATGGAGAAAACAGGCTTACCATGAAAGTAAGTGCAGACAAAGACAATGTCACACAGATCAGACAGATCCTTGTGTCACTTTTGGTATTTTTACGTTGAATGCTTTTTACTTTACCTTTGAGGACCCAGCAATAGAGCTATCTTCTGCAGCTGACTGTGTGTTTATGCTACTCAGAAATGCAGGTTTCAATCTTGTATGGGATGTTCGACTAGAGAAAGGTGCTGTTAGACTATCATGAACATTTTCAAAGGCTGGGAAAAACATCTCACACATTATCTAGTCAATTAGAGAGAAAAAAAAAAGAAAAATAATAGTAATTATGACACAAATATTTACGCCTGTGCGAACACAAACTTCACAGCTTCTGGATGCCAAGAAGCTTGCAACAACCAGGACATCCTGCATTCCCCAATGCCCACAGGAAACTTGAATTGCAGTCCCAACCACAGGTGCATCCCAACATGCTCTCTTGGTGTCCACCTTCCCCCCGAAGACCTCTGGGCACCCAGGGCAGCAGTCTGCTGTGTCCTTCTCCTGCCTCCACCCCTCTCTGACCCCTGCCTCCAGACCATGCTCTCCTATCAAAACCAGTTAACAGAGATGCGTTTCAGTTCTCCTCATCCTCTGCATCCATCTCCTCTATCCGCTAGCAGGTTTCACCTCCAGCTAAAAGCTGTGTAGAGCCTGTTCCCCGTCTCACTGGTTCCCATCAAGCCCCTAGCCAAATTCCCATTTCTTTTTATTAAAAGCTGCCTGTATGTACGGTCATGGAGAACCTGACTGGTTGGTTAGCAGTGTGTCCCTTATGGGGATTTATACACTTATACAAACCACCATGGAGACTGCAGGATTTTTCCAGGACTGGGCAGCACACAGCTCCCCCTTCTCAACCCTCTGCCACCTTCCACTTAAAAGTAGTTTTCTGATAGGCACTAAAATTAGCAGCCTCAAGCCTACAAAATCCAGGCAACGTACTGCAACTGTAATCTACAAATGGCAGCAGCCAGACCTATAGATTTGCACTGGAATCCACAAATATACTGTCCCTCTGGTTGAGGCATAAACCAAGCCCAAGAGGCGCCTCGCACAACATAATGCTAATAAGGTTTACTGGAGAATCTACCGAAGCAAATTGTCCTTTGGCTGTTTACTATCTTGTGAAATCACAAGAATTTTACTTAGCTGTAGGAGTAAGAGCAGCATGACGACCAAGTGGCCAGTAAACACATTTTATACCTTTTGGGCTTCTTTCTTCATTGAGCTCCAGTCAGGATTTAAGGCAACACAATAGAGAAACTCCTTCAATGCTTCCTCAGTCCTTTCCAATCCAGAAAGAGCTTTTGCTTTCACATAATGGCCCTGTTCACACAAAGAAAACATACAAATCTAGAGATCATTTCTGAAGTGGCAGCAAGAATCCAGCAAACAAACTTGGAACTTCACGCCATTCTGCAAGTGAAAAATAAGACACTTTTGGGGTAACAACCTCTTTGATCCACATGACTGAGGGAAAGTCAGTCCTTTTTGCTGAAAGAAGACCCCCCCAGGAATTCACTGCTGCATCATCCTCTGCCAAAGACACTGCTCCTGTCCTCAAGGCGGGACCTGATGCAGAATGAGGAGTGGTATTTTTATTGCCAGGGTCTGAGACTACTACATATCCCATAGGGCTCGATACCCCAGAGAACAGTCTCACATACCAGGGCAAACTTAACAGGAACAAAGCTGCATGGGAAAGGCAGTGGCATGGTCAGGTCGGAGGTGGCAGCTGAGGGAGCAAAAGATCTTAGGTTCAGGATACTCTCACTTCTCCTGGGTGTCTTATCAGGACAGAGATGATTTTTCACCTATTTTATTTGGCTGGAGAAGACCAACGATGTTATGAATTTAAGGCAACTTATCAATGCTTAACTTGAAACCTTTTAGGCCATCCTACCTCTCCCACGTCCTAGAGTAACACATCCATGGCCAACAGGTAGGGTAGCCAGCTTGGGGACACATCCTACTTTACTTGTTACTAGGAGCAAGAGAGGAATGCCTCATCTCTGAATTTCCCTGCAGATATCAATCTGCAGTTCAAACCTGACTATGGAAATTACTTCCTTGATGATGAAAAGAAATGAAGGGTGCATTTCAACATTTGCCTCTTGCTTATTAGACAGAAGTGTGCTCTGCAAGTCCACCTCTCATCCACACAAACATCTCTAATGCCAAAAGTAAAATTTCACTAGTCTTAAGAGAATGGTTAGATGAGCAGATATGCTTCTCTTTCTTCATACAAATGTCAAAAGATTCAGTATCACATAATCTTCCCGAGCAGGCACCTCCCTCACTCTTTCAATACAGCCCTTCAAGCTGAGACCCATTAAGATCTTTACCTTTCTACTGTCAGGAAGAAGGGGGCTTGTACCAAAAGCAAGTAACGGGCACTATGTAGGACAGGTTAATTAACCTATGTCATGTGGGGACCTGAACAAGACGTGTGAGTACACACCAATCTCTCAAGGTGAGATACATTTTTCTTTTCCTGAATACAGTAAGAAGAGAGGTACTGTGAGGCCTGACCCTGACCTACTTAGTTTGACGCCTGCACAGCCTCTGTAAAACCTTTTTAGAGAGGTCCTAAGCTACCTGATATTGCTGTCAAGATTACTCCACTGCGCTGGGGAGGCTACCAGGTTGTTTGGCCTCATCCTTTGGGGCTGCAAGAGCAATTTCCTTAACCAAGCTGCACGGGAAGACTGAGCTGGGCTGTCTATGGACAAAAAACCTGAGGATCCAACACCAAAAGTTAGGCCCAGGGACTAGAGGCTCCTACACTTCAGAGACTACCGCTGCCACTTTCCCTTTCCTATTTTCACACGGCCCTGACAAGCATCAGATTGAAGGGTAAGGTCCAGGCAGGACCCTGCACAGCAGCCAGGATCCAGGCAGGAGGGCATCTGTTCCTATCCACCACGTAAAAGTACAACAGGAAACTTCTCCCTGCCTCAGAGAGTCCAAGGACCTCGTTTTCATAGCAGCTGAAAAGAAACCAACTTGTCTATTGCCCTGAAGACTTCAGTGGACCCAAGAGCTTCACCAGTAACTGAGCGAGCCATCATATTTGAGTTATCAATAGCCCAAAAGGTACTGGTAGGTGAACACTTGTCTCCCAGGATCTATTCCCAGAATGAGTTTAATTTTCTGGTCAATTTTTTATTTTTTTTTTTTAACTACACAGCCCACATTTGAGCTAATCTCTGCCACTGGATGAGACGCCACAAGATACAAAACAAAGCAGATGCCCAGAATTTCTGGAGAACATGGATTCTGGATCAGCACAGCTTAAGTGGAAGCTCTCGCACACAGACGCAAGCACAAGTGAAATGCGTCTGTGACACTGCTGGTTATGCCATGATGACAAATTTCATTTTCAATTAGCATTCTTCAGAGATGTGATTAACAAAATCTTTATCCGCCTACGACTGACACGCATCACATTTCCATGGATTCAAGGCAAACAGAAAAGACACTTCAAGAAAACATTTGAACGTGCGTAATTCATCTTTCTCCCTCTGCAGAGAAACCCAGCCAACGCCACCCGAAATGGATTCCTGACTTGATGAGAAATGATCCTAGACAGAAAGGCAAACTGGAGGCGGGGGAAGATTATGAGCTGCCTTCAAATAAGAAAGGTTTTAATGGGTGACAAGACAGAGATCCTTCAGAGACAAGCATCTAGCTTGTCAGAAACTAGATGCTTCAGACAACACCTCTCTGGTCACCCCACATCTTCCCCAGCTAGAAACGGAGAGGTACCTGCAGCCCCCCGTGCTGAGGCAGGTGGCTGAGGGGTTCATGTAACACCTCCTTAGTCTTTGCAGGGAACTCAAGGTCTGCCTAAAATCTTTCCCCAATTCCTCACATTACCCTCTCTCCAGGCAGCACCAGGGGCTTTATCTGGTCAAATCTGTGCTGCAGTTTTGCTACTGGTGGGTGAGGGACTGACTGGAGGTGTAATCCTAGGTGGGGTGAGTCACTGGACACCCAGTCTAGCCTCAGGCAACCAGTAGTAACAACAGACACCAGGTACTTCTTTCATTTCTCACTCATAACATAATTTCTGATGCTTCAGACCTCCCGCAAACCAGTGCTCCTTGTAGCACCTCCTTGTGTTATGGGGGGGAAAAAAAAAATCCCAACCCCCTCTATAAATCACCATGACACAGGTAGGAATCACAGATATGAATTCTTAGCATTAAAGGGGGGAAAAAATATCCTGAAATACAGTCTGGGATGCTCCTCAGAAAGACACATGAGCCAGTAGGCCATCAAAAACACCTACTACCTGGGAGACACCATCCCAGAGGGAAGTGCAGGGCGATCCCGGGCTGCCAGAGCCTTACAGATCCAATTCTGCTGCCAAGCTGCAGCACTAACCCCAACAGATCAACAGGCACCAGCACAAACAAAACCTCGTCACTGGCTGCCCACCCCTGAAATCCCACTGGCTGGAGACGCACTGAGGACCCTCCATGACTTGTCCCATGAAGAACTGAGCTTTTAGTAGATATTCCAGCCCTGATAACGCCGCAATATTCTTCCAACTATGCCCTCAGCATTACTGTGCCCACCATAGAAAGAAGCCTCAAGAAAAAGCAGTTTTCATTTTGACATTTACAACACGGAAGAACCGTACCACAGGCCAGTGGGGTTTGTTTCGGCAGAGGACATCCGCGTCGTGAAGAGCTTGCTGGTAGTTTTTCATTGACGTACAGAGTTCTGCTCGCTGTGCTATTAGTGAACACTTGCAAGGAGCTGGAAAACAAAAAAGGTTACAAGGAACCCCATTAAAAGAAGCGCTAGTACGCGTTAAATACAGTAACCTAATTTCCATCCAGAATAACCTAAAAAGCGTTACTGCACAACAGTTACTCTCCTGTAATGGAAAAAATGGCTTTGCTTGAAAGAAATCACCAATGCAGGGCTTCAGCTCAAACGTTCCGGTAAGCCACTCATTAAGAAAAACGCATGCAGCCTTCGCATTTCGTATCCCTGCTCCTCAGGGCAGGCAAACCTCTCGTGATCACACACACTGCCTCAGTACCCACACATTTACGAACTGTTCCATTTGCATGGATTATGAACATCAAGCATTATTATTCCGTCCTTTCCTAAGGTCTCCATAACACATTTTAAGATAGAAATCTAGCTCCGACACAAAATTTCATAGAACCACAGAAAAACTGCGGCCGATTTGTGTTTGGCTTGTCCACCAGGACTTCCAGGTCGTTTCTGCACCGCTGCTGTCTAGCCCAGCCCATCCTCTCGCAGCGAGTTACTGTGTCCCAGGCGCACTTGCCTTTGCCAAAGCAGGCAGGACTGGTTGGCCCATGCCCCGGGCTGTTGGCCTGAATGGCAGCCCTGCCCGCCAGCACATAAACCGCTTCTTCCTTCCCCAGTTTGGTGTCACAGACGAATTTGCTGACAGCACACTTTGCCCGCTCACGGAGGTTGTTAATAAGGTGTAGAAGTGCGTCAGTTCCATTACCAGCACCTGAGCAACGCCACTGGTAGCCATCCACTCAGCAGCCCTCAAGCCATTAACCACCACCCTGTGCCCCTGAAGGTCCAGCCAGTTCTCCACCCATCCCACCTCCACCTCCCCAGCTTGGTCAGCAGGATGCTCTGGCAGGCTATGTCAGCAGCCTTACAAAAAAAAAAAAAAACAAAACCCAATTCTAAGGTCCAAACAACTCTCTTCCCTTTGTCCACCAAAGCAGTTATCTCATCTTAGGACATGAGATTTAGGTGTGATCGGCTCTTGGTCACTCTTGTCCTTTGCACGCCAGGAAAGGCCTCCGGAGGGCTGGAAGCTGGCTGCCAGATGGTGGCAGCTAAGCACAGTAACCCTTACCCAAACATAAATTGGTTAAAACTGTCACAACTGGGATTAAACTTTAAAAAGGTTCCAAGGAGTGCCAAGAGACAGTACTGCCTCATTTCTACAAATTTTAAACTTCACCTCCAAGCTAGCTCTCTCAAGGCTTTTCCTGCAAGTGTGTCATGGTTTCAGCTGGGATAGAGTTGGCTTCCTCGCTAGTAGCTGGTGTGGTGCCACATTCTGGATTTGGGATGAGACTAGTGTTGGTAGCACACTGGTGTTTTTGGTTGCTACTGGGCAGTCAAGGCCTTTTCTGTTTCCCACTAGCGAGCAGGCTGGGGGAAAACAAGAAGCTGTTGAGGAGACACAGCCAGGACAACTGACCCCAGCTGACCAAAGGGATATTCCACGCTATTTGATGTCATGGTCAGTATATAAACCTGGGAGAAGGAGGAAGGGGGGGACATTTGGAGTAATGGTGTTTGTCTTCCAAGTAACTGTTAGGCGTGATGGAGCCCTGCTTTCCTGGAAATGGCTGAACACCTGCCTGCCGATGGAAAGCAGGGAATGAATTCCTTGTTATGCTTTGCCTATTACAATGCCTTTATCTCGATCCACAAGTTCTTTCTCACTTTACTCTTCCAATTGCCTCCCCCATCCAAAACTGGGGGCAGCAAGCAAGCGGCTGAGTGGTTCTAGCTGCCGGCTGGGGTCAAACCACAACAAAGCGTCGCCTGCTGTATGTGCCTACGCAGGGCTCCTGTCTCCATACCTCTCCTGCTCTCTCCAGCCTGCTTTCGCTCCACTGTTTGCACCTCACTTCAGCATGAGCATCCCAAACATATCCTCAGTAAGAGCACATTAGCCAGGCAAAGCCCGGGCACACACCCAAGTGTGGACGGACACGCAGAATAAGCTCATAACTGCTGCAGGTGCCACCGCTCCTTAAGTTCAAGCACCTACGAGGAGGGATGGCCCAAGACCACGTCTCCCTCCCGCCACCACCTCCTCCCCTCCCTGGAGCTGACACCAGCGCTCATGCAGCAAACCGGGTTCGCGTGGCTGCACAGAGAACCCGAGCGAGGAATCAATTGACTGAAAGCTAATCCAATAAAAACAAATAAATAAAAAGGTTTAAGAGGATCAGTTTCCCCTCAACTGGTTCAGCGTACAGCCATGCGAACGCCAGTGCCAGGACAAGGGATGAGGAAGAAAGAAGCAGCGAGGACTGCTGCCTTTTTTGGCCGCAGCATGGACTGATGCCAGATATACTAATTGCCATATGACATACCAGGGGTGATGCTGCCCCACTGGTCCCAGAGTGAAGGCTAGAGCCGACACCCAAAAATAAGGAGCTCTGCAAAAGCTAGTTCATTCTGCAGGTTTTTTTGGGGTGGGGGTTGTTTTGGTTTTTTGGTTGGTTTGGGGTTGTTTTCTGCGCTCCACGCTTTCAGCTGACAATTCTTAAAAAGACAGCAAGTTAAATGAAACTGAAAACAATTAATCTAAGATCTTCAGAAGCAAGCTTGATCACTTTTTTTTTTTACTTTTAGTAGATGCTCAAACAAGGAAATATTTAATTTTGCTATCATTTAAGCAGTCTGTGTCTTCTGTTTGCATTCAATATGAACGCATACTCCCTATTTCCATCATCGCATGTGCTTCAGGGTATTTGTGTGGAATATGCTGAGGTGGGCAGAGGCTGGTGCCTCAAGCAGCCAGACAGAGCGCTGGGTGAGGTATTTTTTTGGCATCACTGGGGGAGAAAAGGAAGCAGGTTGAGACCGGCGGGGAGGCAGGCAAGCCACCTTCCTGCTTCTGTTCACTTTTCAGCCTGGCTGACGCTTCCTAGCGCTTTTCAGCACACCGTTCAGCACAGTGCGTACATTCAGCAGGCTCGGAGAGAAAACAACTTCAGCAGCTCTTTTTCGGGATCTTGCCACCGCTGCAAAACTTTTAAGCAAAAAACAGCCACTGCAGAGGGCAACGCTGTGGCTGCACATCCTCCGGAAGCAAAAGTCCAAAGGCTCTCACAACATGAGTGGAAAACAGCAAGTTACTAGGGGAGGGAATAAAAAACCCAACCCCAAGGCAAATCAGAAAAAGCTATGTGTATTCAGGGCTAGTACCTCTCATTCACGAAAGTGTAAGGTGTGGCCCATCTCAATGAGTAAATGGGAAGGAATGTTTAGTTAACTAAGAAAGGAGGTTAAAAAACCCCAAAAACAACAAAACCACAACAGCTTTGCTAAAGAGAGCAGTATTTATGAGACAGGTTTTCTATATGGAGATAAAGCAGCTAGACAAGACGCTGGAGCAGTGCCCAGCCGCCTCCGTTCAAGCTCACCCCACTCAGAGACACGGCGGCGGCACAGCCCGAAAGCTCGCCCGAGCCACATGTCCTCTCATCCCCAGCCTCCTGCTGCCAGGGACACCATCCCAGGAGGGTCCACGGCTGGTGCCAGGGCAAGGCTAGATGGACTGAAGCTTCATATTCCGTCAGTGGAAACGGGGTATCAGCTGGCTGGCACCAACTCAGGTTACATGTGGAAGTAGGAAGAAAAAGTGAGGATCTAGCTACAGCCTAAATCACTACAAGGTTTCCCTACGCACCATGGTACTGAGTTGTTCCATGCCACCGCATGTGTTGTGGTGAAAAAAGCTAGACACAGAAGGTGGATAGAAAGGGCTCGAGCACATAAAGTGTTTGTGAATGCTGCTAGATGCCAGTATACTATAACAACTGTCAAGTTTATCTGGAAAAAAACAAAAAGTCACACAATAGCTGATAGTATGTTTTAAAATAATGCACGCATTCCTTCTCCTGGAGGTTAAATAAAAAAGGTTTCTTTCACGAAATGACTTATTATTTCAGGCCAAATTAAAAAAGAAAAGCGTAGAAAATTTTGCTGTTTCCACAATACCAGCAGATGGCATTTCCTCAATCAAACTCTTCTGGGAGCCTGCAGCTGCACAACAAAATTTATGTCCTTGTCAGCATCAGGGATCCACTGCTGAGGCTCCCAGGATCTGTGGCTCCGGGCAGCCGGGACACAGAGACTTCCTCGGAGCCGCAGGTCCTGGGAGCCTTCCCACACAGCTCCCTCCTTCCATCCCAGCTGTAATCCCATGGCACCACACAAACCTCAGCCCAAGCAGCGCCCAGAGCTGAAGGACTTGGTGGCTCTCTGCCTCCTGGACCCTCCTTGGGACCATCAAGTGTTCCTTACCCTGAGTGTGGTTGTTAGCTTGGATTTTCCAAAAATCATTAACTTTCCGCTCACATCACCTTTGCACTCATCTGCAGATGTTTGTTAGATTGTGTTTTTACTTATATAGAAGATAACACCCAAAATTACTTTCCCAGACATGCCCAAGCATTCAAGTTGGGTTTTTTTGGTTTTTTTTCAAAAACAACAAAAACAAAAAAAAATGATGCTGCTCCAGCTCATGAGACTGACAGGAGACCAGGACTCCCCAAAATCTTCTTGTGCCAGGCAGACAGTTAGAGCAATTAAGAGAATTCGCCAAACTGACCATAGATGACACAAAGTTTTACTGTAATAAACTAGCGCTGAGATTACTTCCAGGAACTCAGTCCCGAAAGAACAAGTTTAAAGTTGCTAGAACTCCCTAATCCTCCTTATCTGACATTTCTTCCTAGAAAAACACATTTTATTCAAATCTATTTCAATCCTAAGCATATTTCCTGAATGCGTAAGCAGAACTGAAACACTGTCATCACAAAAACACCTTTCAGTCTTGCTGGTAGACGTCAGCCTGTGCAGAACTTCAGGGGAAATTTTTCCCCACATTTTAAAGAAACTTCTGCCCCTGGAGAGAGGAAGAAATTCGGCTTTTTCACGTTATGAATTCATTTCTGAACAATTCAGTATTGAAAGCCTTTTCATAAGCTTGAAAAAGAATATGAAACATTTATTTTCATTTCAGTGAGAAATTAGCAAGATTTACTAATTAACTGAATAGCAAGCTGGTTTTTCTCCTCCAGGCTTTATGTAAGCATGACCAGTCTGTGCACAAAAAAAAAATGGATGCAGAAGGGTTGTCTAGTTCAGGGTGGAGGACATAGGGAAGGAGCACATCTGATAAAATAATTAATAGAAGCAGTTAAGATATTCAGGACATTCAAATAAACCAACAAAGATGAAAAACATGGTCAGCTTCCCAAAACTGATTAAGAGCGACAATGAACATGGCAGCATACTTGCAATCAGCAAGCCCATGTTTTCTCTTATCAGTCCACCTTAACTGGATTAATAATGGGTTTTTTTGACAAATTAATATTTTCTGAATATGGTGGCTTTTCCTCCCTGCATTAACATGACTGGCAGCCTTCAGGAGGCGAAGTAACCGAAGACCCTGTAGGAAGTGTGCAAGAGGTTTTAGTGCAGAGAGGATGCAGAGAAGGAAGCCTCTTCTTCCCTACGCCCACGTGTGCCAGCAAGCACCCTTCCACTGCCATCACGAAGCGGGCACTTGCGAAAAGTACTCTGCAGGCAAACATAACGCCCAGTTCCACCGGGTGACCAACGCTGGCAGACATAGCAGCGTACGAGTTTAGGGGCTCTTGGAACAGGCTGCGGCGAGAAGGAGCACGGGGCACCACCATCCTCCGCGTGGAGCCTGCACCGCCACCAGGCAGCAGGTGGTTCTCACATGCAGAGGCCTCCTCTTCCTCATCCACGCGGCACACCGCCAGCGTAACGAAACACATCTCCTCCTCTGATGAAGTCTAACCTCCCATCAAGATCTATTTTTTTCCTTTTATCTTCATGCAGATGCGAAGTATTTTTCATCATGTTTTTCTTCCTTCAGAAGTGCCCATCACAAAGTTCAAAAAAAGCCACCCCAAGCCAAAGTTTTCTCTCCCGGCCCCTCCACAGAAAAGCCGATTCAGACACTACCAGAGCGCCCCAGCATGGCTCGTTTGCACTAAGCAGCTACAGAGCTGGTCCATGCCTGATCAGGGTTTCACCTCTACACAGCACCGAAGCGCACAGCACACCGAAACGAAAAAGGAGACCTATTTAAACTGGGGTGGACAAATTGCAGCCCCCGCTTCACTAGCTGAATCGAAGTGGCACTGCTCTCCCCTTGCCTTTGTTAAAGGAGTTTCTTCGCCCTAGGTTTCCTGCAGCAGAGTCTCAGGCAAACATAAATACATTTTAAAAAAGCATTTATTCAAATGGTAGAGCAGCAAGGACAGCTTCAGTGAGGCGTCTCCAGAAAAAAGAAATTCCTCACAACCTACGCATTTGCCCTTCATCCGCCCTTTGGCCCAATGGTAATTTCTGGTCTGGGGTCTTCTTATTCCTCACAGGATTCTTTCTGTGCCTCCAGGCGGGCCACTAACGGTTCTATCTTGGCAGGTTGTAGCATCTGCTGAGGGTGGTAGCTTCCTTATCTCCTGGTTTGTGCTGGTCTCAGGGCCTTCCTTTATGTAATTAAGGACAAGTTCAAAACAAGTTCAACTTATCTAGGTGAAAGTTCGCAGCTTGTGGCCTAAGGCTTCAGAACATTAGCTACGAATGCTAAGTGAGTTCTATGTAAGTAGTAGCCAGTGCAGCCTAACAAGACTAAGTAATTAATTTCATTTAAACTGAACCACTAATATTTCATATTCTTTTATACCTTCCCACCCGAAGACATGGGACATCTACCCACTTGCTGCTTTACTTCTAGGTGGTCTCTGGTCTGGGGGACAGGAAGACATCAAGAAACTCTCATATTATCACTTTGACTGAAAGAAAAGATACTCAACAGATGAGCTAGATTATTTGTAAGAACATACAATTTTAAGACTGAACTAACTTCTCTCGGGGCCTCTGTATTTTGCTGTTCAAGAGCCCAGACTGAAGAACACAGATTTTTCTGCGTGCTGGACAAAATACTTGAGATTCCCAGCAGTTTTATTTCAGGCTCAGTAAGTCCTCAGCTAGGAAGCTCCATACGTTATTTAAAGCTGGACTGTCATCACCACTAAGCACAGCTAATCACTACTCCCATCATTACTCAGGAGGAACACCGTAAGGGAAGTTATATGCTACTTGGAAGAAGAGCTGCTACAAAGAAATACAGCTAACTTTGTGCCTTTGCTTTTGTGTTGTACCTCCAGCTTCATGAGGCAGAAGCATGCCAGACCAATTACATTAAGCTATGGTTTAGCCTGCACGTCCACAACTGCAAAGCCAATGATAACCTTCTTTGCAAACCCATTAAGTGATGAATTGCATGGTACAGCAAACGTCCTCAGTTCAGGAACATCCCAGCATGGAGTTAAGCGTAATATATTAGATCATTGCTCCCTCAAATCCTAATCTTTTAACACTTTACTAGATGCATGCTACTCTTTGCAGATCAAACACCATAATCAACACCTCCTCCCTATATTTTCAGTTCCCACTCTGCCCTTTGGACATTTAGGCACTGCTTTAGGTGATGTACCCCAAGTCCATCCATGGCTCCTTGGCACGAGTATAATAAATCTATTAAGTACACAAATGTGACTTTTTCAAATGCTTACTAGGTTCTCCCAGCATTTAGGTCAGGGTTTGGGTAAGATCTACTAAAGCCACAGCCAGAACTGATGCAGTCTCTCAAACAGCAGGTACAGAGGCTGTCCCAAATCAAGGTGTCTGCAAACTGAAGTATGAAAATGTAACAAAACTCAAAACCAAAGCAGAACACCCCAAGAGGTCAACCCCTTGCCTGATGTCCAAAGAACCCGAGGAAAAGTTCTGACCCTCCATAGAAACAGGGAGCCGTGTGAGGTGCTCGTGAACCTGTGATTGCAAGGAGACTCCAAAGACACGTTGTGCTTCACGGACAGACAAGACCAGCCAAGTAGGTATGCCATGATCATAGTTGACAAGATCAATTTACAAACAGTTATTCTGTCATAATATTACTTTATTGGCGATAACCTAGTTGCCCTCTTTGTCACCATCAGTACATAAGTTACATGTGTACCAATTACTCTTCAGTCTCTATAGCCTTCTCTTTTTCCAGTTAAACCTTATTTCAGCCCAGAATTTCTGACACTCTGCAATTCACAGAAAGGACCTTCTTGTTTCTCAGTTATTACCTCACTGCTTCTGTCCTTAAATAGAACCGATCACTTCATACATTTGTAAAAGAGAAAAGGAGCGGTGCAGTAACCTACTAATTTTAAGATTAGGAAGCGCAAGTCAGTTCTATAAATGTCTTCTACCAAAAGCAAAAGACATCCTGTTGTATTTTATCACAGCAAAAGAAAAAGAGAATATGCTGTTTGAAGAGACTTCAAAAATTCTTCAGACTTTCTGATGCGTAAGAATAGCTCATTCTCTAGGATTGCTGAAGTAGTTCAATTATTTATAGGAAATTACATCTGGGTTACGTACATGGGTGGGGAGGAATACTCACCCTATATTAAGTGGTACATAACTGTAAGTTACATGAGCAATGTTAACTACTTAAAGAAAAAAAAAATCACCACACACACAGTCTACTGTACAGCATGATGCCACCTTCCCTTCGGGCCCACGAGGGTAAGCTTCCTGGCCACCATGGCCCTAGGCTTGCAGCCCTCCAAAGCCTCTGCCTTCAGGAGACCCTCCACAAGTGGGCAAAACTTCCAGAGATCCAGCCACAGGATCTGAGCTTTCAACCACAAGCTCTTTACAAACCAGGACTAATACAAGCTCCTGCTCCGGAGTACTTGACACGTTTCCAGTGGTATCATATATGAAGCATTTGCTACTATTTTTCAAGCACTACCTCAGTTAAAAAAAAAAAAAAAAGGAGGGGGACAGACTGAGGGACGGAAGTCTACAAAATATTTTAAGTTCAAAAATAACACTCAGACTACTCTAGGTAACCTTGACTCCTACTTTTACATATTTTTCTGCCCCTGTAAAACAGAACAAACAGGTTTTGGAGACACGCTTTAAGCAGATTCCAAGAAGCGCTTTTACAGAGGGATGGGAAAGTTCCTTTTTTAGCACAAATCCTCTAAGCAGCAAGCATCTACTATTTTCATAGCATGTAATTCAGAAAGACTACCTCTCATTCTTCCCTTAGAAGTCACACTTTCCTTTAGGAGCTACAAAATTAAAATATTCTTCTGATAAATTATTAAAATGACTGAACCATTTGCTGTTCCAGGAGTCATGACAGCTGTCTACCACAGTGGTTTTTTGGGTTTTTTTTATTTTAAATGGCTGGTACAACAAAGACTTACTTCTTTACTACTGAAAAGTGTTCCCAAGATCCTGTGAGGAAGGGAGATTCGGTCAACTTCTTTTTCATCACATCAGAAAAAGACAACCGACTTTGTCTTCCAATAGCAAACTTCTAGAAAGAGTGTAGAAAAGAAGCGACCTTTAATGTGTACTTAATACACATAATTCACCTATAGCTGCACGTGGATGCTCTCTAGCAGTTTTGTTTGAACAACGTGACTTCGGTGCAAGTGCACCAATAAGGAGCACAAGTCCTTAGCAAACAGTGGCACAATTAATAAAACACATATTACGGCATCGGTCACCTTTATAAAAATTTCAGCCCAGCTTTCTAAAGAGAGTTCAGCAGCTTCCCTTTGCAGACAGAGCCGACTCTTTGCTTCTTCTGACCATGACCCACAACTAACACAGAAACCCTTCAACCATCAGGTCTGCAGCAGGATAGCACCAAGAGGATGTCCTATACTACCCCACCAAGAAATCCTCATCATCTCTCCCCTTACCAGCAACAACTCAGAAGCAGGCCTGGAAGGAAAATGCCCCAGCAAATAATTGCAGGGGCATGGCAAAACACTTGCCCGTAGCCATTGTACTTGTGGCTGTAAGAACTCAGCTCAACTTCCGAAAATACTTGGCTGGAAGTTTAGCTATGCCATGCTCTCTGGGAAGCAGTGCGACCCCACAACCGCCACTATTCACCTAGCAGGAGAATCCACGGCAGTTGCTCTTGAATCAACTTGCACCGAAAGTCTGTAGCTTTAACAGCTTGAGAGCCAGTACGGAAGGTCCAGAGATGCAGCAAGACACACTTATTTTCTATGTGCAGTGCTGCTAGGTTTTTTTAACCTATTTGAGTTACCAATGTAAAGGGGTGGCAGAAGGGAAGGAAAAGCTGAAGATACACATCACCTACCTACCTACTCAGCCAGTATGCCAAGAGTAGCATAAGTGAGTTTGTTTCCAAAGACACCGACACGAACAACTGTCTATATAGACCAGAGGAGACAGGATAGGACCAGGTGGCCACAGCCACTTGCAGACACTCTATATTGAGGTCAAACCATCCCACTTGCTACCTGAGAAAAGCCAATGGCCACAAGCTCGGGAGCACAGAGGCACCACCAAGTCCCTCACCATGCAAACTCAATGCTTGCCACAGGAGGGTGATGGGGGTACGGTGACCCCACGCAGTTGAACCCCCAGCACACTACCGAAAATGGCCCAGCAAGCAAGGCTGGGGAGCAGGAACCAGCACTGACACCACCTCAAGAGGCTTCGTCTGCTTCAGAACAGGCGTATTTTTGCCTGAGACCTTGTCCTCGCATGCCCAATGCTCCCTTTATGGCTTGTTTCTACTGCCTCCTGGCCTGCCCCGTCCCCTTAATTCAATTCTTATGAAGGGAGAATTTGAAAGGCGCCAAATACATTTCCATTAATTGCTTGACCACAAAATAAATTAGTGCTGAGTGGCCGCATTAAACTTTCTTTTGGATCAAGCCAATTTATAGAGAATCTCCGCTGAAATGAGAGGGCAAAAACCTCCCTGGCAGCGAGGTCTGGCCAAGAGAGGCAGATGCTCCTCTTTCCACCAAAGTTCAGAATAGCTCCTATGTTTTATTTCTAACAAGAGTCCAAACACCACCCTGTGGGCTGTGGCTCTCCACCCCAGGAGACGCGAGACGCAGCATCTCCAGCACGCAGTCAGCAGCACCTCCCTCACCTGCCCTGCGACACGCTACCTCGGGCTTCATACAAACTCACCTCCACGCTTTGGCCTGTCCTGTACCGTTCTTTAACCCACTGGAAACAGAGATCGAGCAGAAGGCTTAGGAAGAAAAGGCCCCCTTTGCACCTATACCCACCCTCAACTCCACCATGTTTTTAAAACTCTGACGCAGCCGAGCTTTATTCCATACAAACTTTTTCTGAAGCCCTTGAGGGTGGGGGGCAAAAAAATTAAAATGCTGGGCAATTTGAGCAGCTACGTGCATCAGCTGTCCCTCCTCCCAGGAGAAACCTGTTTCTGCTCAGAAAGAGCCCATCGCACCAGAAGTAAACACAACCACCCCGAGGAATCGCTGTGGCTTTTACTGCTCCCCAGAGACAGCGATGCTTCTCAGGCTTGGCAGACTCCAAAGGGACACTTCGCAGCAGCAGGTAATCACGCGCCGGAGCCAGCGTGCCTCGCGCAGAAACGTCGGTGTCCACCACGTTGGGAGCCAGAAACGATGTGTGCCACCGCGTTGGGAGCCAGACACCATTGCGTAGCAGGCAAGCCAGCGGCTGCTCCACGGCGCCGCAGGAGCTGAGGCACGGCCATCCCTCCCCAGCCCAAGCAGCTCGCTCGGGCTTAGGGTCAGGCGGGCGCAGCAGGGGCATGGCCCTTCCCGGCAGAGTCGCAGCGCCGCGCCTGGGCTTCACCGACCACCCGGGGTCTGCCACTGCCCACACCGGTCAGGAACCAGCACGGTTACGGAAACAAAAGCCGCAGCAGGAAGCGCCAGGGGGCTTTTTATCTCCGAGCAGTGATCTTCAGGCTTATTGATGGGAAAGGCGTAGGATGCCAACAGGCCGTCTCAGTGGGGCACAAAGAAGAGCCGGCTGAAGGCACGAGCCACTACACCCACCCAAACCCTCTCACGGTCTGGGGGTGTTTGCTTAGGAACACACTCTCACCCCAAGGAGAGTTCGGTCTCCTTCAGAGCCGTAAAGCGTCCAATTTTAAAACCAGCAGACTGGCAGACAGTGTAAAATACGCTCCTACTTGGCCTGCACAAGACAGCATTTTTTTTGATAAATACCATTCCCTAAGAGTGAACTTCATTGTTGTGCTCCCACTCCTGCCACGATACAGTCCTTGTCTGTGTAAAGTTATGCATAGTACTTGGGAAAAGCCGTATTCCTTATCTTCCCTATGAAGCAAAGGCCACCTGCTACCCTCTGTAACTGGGAATTGCTTTCTAGAAAGAAAAAAAAAAAAAAACCACAAAAAAACACCCAAACCCCAAACACACTCCCAAAAGCACATCTTCAAATTACCCACATTAATTTGTCACTGAAATGTAGCTTCCTTTAGCTGCAGGCACCCAGCTTAAAGGGTCTGTAGGCCTGGATACACAGAAACAACTGTGCTCCTCCCAGGCACAGTCCCTGCGGAGAGCATCTCCATCCGAGAGCAGCAAGTGAGAGGAAAAAGGGTGCAGAAAGCACCTACTGCACAAAAAAGCCCCAAACGCAAACAAATAAAAAAAACCAAAACAAAACACAAAACCCAACCCAACCCTGCAGGTGCATATGATAATATATTTCCATTTAACTGACCTAAGAGTTATATAATATATATAATCAGAAGACCGGGTAGAAGAGAAGGTATGGCAGAGAGGAAGCCCACCTCCGATACCCTTGCTCTCCGAATTACATCTGTGTGGGGAACAGCCCTGAGAGCAAGATTTGGACAATACTTGATATCATGATGGTTGAACAGCATAAAGCTTGGCACAAAGAGCGATCCAGCTGGAAACAAATGCTTCCTTTCAAGCGGCCTGACATGTGCTTGCTTTGAAGCTGTGGTAATTAGATACCTTGCAATAATGAGGGATCTATTCCAATGTCTATGGCAGCAAAAAAGCCAGCGACTTTGTTTAAAACAGCAGAGATCACCAAGCTGTGGGAAACTCAAGAGGACTAGAAGGACTGAATAGTAAAGTTGATTTTCTTAAAAACAGCAGCAAAAAACTTAACCACATTTGAATCCATAGCAGCGCTGGCATTGTAGATCCAATAGTTAAGGACGATTAATATACTTGCTAAGAGTAAGCTTTTGCAAGACTAACTAGTTCAACTGGAAAAAGTTGACAACTTGAAGGCATGCAGACCTCTCCTGAGACCTGAATTAGGAGCAGATATTCCAGATTGTACTGGAAATAAGTGCACTGGCTACATGACGGGAGCCTTTTACAGTTTAGACTTGAAGCATCTCAAGAACTAAAAGGCAAAGCAGAAGACAGAAGGTCACAACCAGAATGAGAGATGTGATTGGTAACTGAAAAACTTGCTTCAATATACTACACAAAGCCAGTTGTTGCAGGTGGTGCAGGAAAGTACTCCACAAGAAACACTAGTAAAAAAAAATTTAAAAAAAAAATCACATCCTGATGAGAAGCCTGGAGTTTTACCTGAATTTATCCAGTAATTGTATAATCAATGTGGTCACGTGCCTTCAGTCTCTAAAAAAGAAATTAAAAGGATACCCATGCCCTTAACTCTCAGTAGTAATACATAAGCAGTTGGAGGTCAAAAAAAAGCAGTTATTTTCTCACACGTTAAAAGTTTTAAATACCTGACAGTGGGGCTCATAAACATTTCAATTGCCCATATGCTAACACTTAAAAGGTCCTGAACAGTTAGAAAACAGCCATGGGTTCTGGGTTTGGTTTTTTTTTCCTTCTATTTACTGCAATACTTGGCTGGAAAAAGAAGGCGGCAACTCCAGCAGGCCAAAAGACAGTACCTGATGAACATGTGATAGAATTTCAGAACATGAGGCTCAGACAGCAGCTCGACCCACGAGAAATGGCATCGGCACACACGAAACAGGAAAAAAAGGTGAAGGGCTGGGCTGCCCATTCCTGCAACAGAAATTTGGGTCCGCTACTGGGAAGTTACAACACGTCAGCCTATGGTTTTAGGATTTCAAAAGCTAGCAAGATACCTGCTGTTATTTTTATTTAGGATAAAAAAATCATAATGTTATTAAGCAACTTTAGCCCCACTGACAGAGCGAGGAGTTTCTTAAATTCCCAATACACTTGGGAAGTCACAGAAGACAGGAATAAGGACACTGCAAAGGAGTTACCTCGAGCCCCTGACGCACAGCAGCCACGGCCAGCGATGCGTGCTGCAGGGACAAGAGGAGGAAGGACAGGCTGTGCGAGAGCACTAACAGCGCACTTCGATCTTCCCTCTCCTGCTTTCACCCCCGTGCAGGCACAGCAAGAAGCACACACAGCAGCGAGAAGCACTTCTCTAGAAATCACACCAAGCCCTTATTTCCTCGACGAGGCACCATTTTCCCCAGCAGCAGGACCCTGAATCCCAAACTTTAAAAGGCTCCAGTGCTGAAAACTCACTGTAGCCACCGGTGACCTACATCAAGCCTCTCCCCTCCCCTCGGCTTCACCTTCCTTCTTGAGCTCTCCGTCCTGCCCTACTTTAACAGAGATTACTTCAGCTAAACCATGTAATAGTTTTACAGGGAGTCTCGGCTAGGACTGAAAACTTCTCACATCTAGCTGGTGAAGTGGAATAAACAGCAGAACCAGAGCTTTCCAAAGCCAGCATCAGCTGCAGGTCAATAGCATGCTACGCTGTAGCCCGAACTCTTGTATTTGGGATGCCCGTCATGCAGCCGTGACAGAACCTGAAAGCGAGTCGGGGACTATCGTTAACGGTGCGTTTCTCTCCACAGCGGCCAGCAAAACAATAAAAAGCTAAAAATTCACGGTCGTTTGTCCCTGGATGTAAAAAACTAGGAACGAGGAAAGCCGTTTTACTCAAAGCAGGGAAGGACCTCTTCCACAGAAGTTTTCTCTACATTTGTCTTTCGAAGATCTTTCCCCGGAGGATTTCGCCTCAGTTCACAGGACCCGAGCCTTTCTGAACCCCCCCCCCCCCCCCCCCCCCC
>VZSF01004752.1:142383-183193 GCA_013398295.1 Chionis minor
CCCGTTTCCTGATGCCCGGCCTTAACCGCTTCCTCGCCGGGGGTTGCCCGGTGTCCGCGCCCCCCAATCCCGAGCTCCCCGCCGGGCACGGCGGCCGCCGCCGGGACCCCTCGGCGCCGCCTGGCTGCCGGGCTCGGCCCCTCCGCACGGGGGAGGGGGTCTCTTATCGGTTATTGTTTGGTTGCATTTCCCCCGTCCCCGGGAGCGCGAGCACGTGCTCCGTCTTAAAAAAATAAAAATATATCTATATAAAAATATATAAAAATGTCCCAAACCCCACAACTCTCAGAGGAAAAAAAAGTCCTTTTCTGTAAGTGGCGGCCCTGCCAGCTCAGCTTGGGATCGGCGGGGCGTGCTGAGCGCTGGCTTGTGCATCGGCAGCGACAATAAAGATAATGCAGCTGGAAGTTAGTTAATCATGCGTGAGTCAGAAAGGAATCCGACTCGCTCCGCAGGAATAACAGGAGTAAAAAAAAAAAAAAGTAAAAAAAAAGGCAACGTTTATTTTAGACACAGCTGTAAACAAACCGTTCTTCGGAGGAGCGGAGAGGCTGTCAGCTGAATGAGGAGGTACATGTGTCCGGACGCTTTTTGGATCGTAGCTGAGCAGCAGAGGGTATTCCCATTTTTTGCCTCTCACCTCCTAGGCCTTAAGCCCCTAAATGATAGCCTCTTAGCCCACGTTGGGCTAACCTTAGCCCTCATTCCTTAACTATTGTACCAATTAGTCTGAATGTGAGGACCTTTGTCTCTTAGAATATCAAAGTCACAGAATCACAGTATGGTAGGGGTTGGAAGCGACCTCTGGAGATCATCTGGTCCAACCCTCCTGCCAGAGCAGGTCCACCTACAGCAGGTTGCACAGGATGGCGTCCAGGTGGGTTTTGAATGTCTCCAGAGTCGGAGACTCTACCACCTCTGTGGGCAGCCTGTTCCAGTGCTCTGCCACCCTCAAAGGAAAGAAGTTCCTCCTCACGTTTAGATAGAACTTCTTATGTTCAAGTTTGTGCCCGTCACCTCTTGTCCTGCCACTGGGCACCATGGAAAAAAGACTGGCCCCATTGTCCCGGCACCCTCCCTTCAAGTATTTGTAAGCATTGATGAAATCCCCCCTCAGTCTTCTCCACACTAAAAAGACCCAACTCCCTCAGCCTTTCCTCATAAGAAAGATGTTCCAGTGCCTTAATCATCTCTGTAGCCCTTCGCTGCACCCTCTCCAGCAGTTCCCTGTCCTTCTTAAACTGGAGAGCCCAGCACTGGACACAGTACTCAAGTTTGAAGTCTCACCAGGGCAGAGTAGGGGGGGAGGATGACCTCCCTCGACCTGCTTGCCACACTCTTCTTGATGCACCCTGTAGTTCCGCTCTGCCATATCAAGGACAAGCCATGGGATCTTGGATGGATGATGAAAATGTGGACTCGTCACTTGAGCCACCCCCCAGTGTTCCTGGGGCCCTGACAAGGAGCAGCAGCATTTTTGCCCATTGCTCCTGTCCTGCTCTCCTGGCCATTAGACTCTGGCTGGGAAGTCCCCAGCAGCCCTCCTTGCGTTCCCACGGAAGGAGGGAGCAGGCAAGTCTGTCCTGCCATGTCACTTCTCCCCACGTGTCTTGGGATTGCTGCGTGACGGCCCGTCACCTCCGGTCATGCCGTCTGAGGTGGGCACCAGCTCAGTGGGCACCAGCTCAGGCGGCGGTATTGAACACGGCCGGTTGGCCCCTCCGTTTGCTGGGGCACTGGTGCCGTGCCGTGCCATGCCGTGCCATGCCGGCGTGCTGGGATGGCTGCGGTCCTTTCCTCATCAACACTCAGCAGGTGCTTCTAGCAGAACCTACCATGAAGTGAGGCTAGCACTTTATTTAGCAAGGCGATCAATAGCCTCTCGGCATGCAGCCTCTGGGGTTTTTTTTCCAAGACATCTATTTGTGAGGGAACAAAATTACCTGGCTGCTGTTCAAACTGACTCAGCAGGCCACCTTTTTCCTTCCTCCCACGGACAGAATTGCTCGCCACCAGTGTCTGAGCACCCCTGCATCGCTCTTCTCTTTGAGGCTTATTTTGGGGGCCATGTTCTTTCGTGGGTCTTCTTGCTCCAGAACACAGTTCATTTGTATGTCTGGCCGTGGTGCTACCCTGCACTTGTATCTGCTATTTGCCTCTCTGAGCAATAAAGCCACTTTGATGGAGTTCCCTTTTGCAACACTGGTAAGAATTCCCTGAGTCCGAGCGTTCATACTTTGTGGGAAAAAATGATATCCTAAGAAACAGCGAGAAACAGAGGGAAAGAAACTAAAGTAAAATTATTAATGATAAATACTTCAGAAGATCATGCTTCTCATTGAAATTATTGGTAGTACGCCCAGGTTATTCATCCAAGGTCAGCAAACGTGACATAGGAGACTCCTGCCAAGAAGTTCCAGTAAAACAGGTGCCCCGTGACATGGTTGTGTGGTTTACGGCTTCTTGTTGGACGAACTACAAGCAGCTGGTTGCGATAGCCCCAAAGCAGAATAGATTTTTCATAAAGCACCTGAAAGCCACCTGAAACACCACAGTTGATTTATAATTTTTATCAGAAGAAAAGCTGTAGTTGCTACCTAGGATTAAAACGTTGCCTGCTTCAGGAGATGAAGGACCTCCTCTCGTACTCAGCAAAACCATAGCAAAACTTCTGCTGGGTTCATCATCTTAAAACAAACAAACAAAAAAAAGCCCTGTCACCCCAAATTAGCCATTATATGTCAGGCTGTTAGAGGTGCTCCCTGTTAGCAGTATTATTTTTCCTGTTAATAGTATGCTTTCACTTAGGAGTGGCCTCATCCTGCTCTCTGAAGCAACGTGCAGTTGCAGAAGTCCATCTGCTTTGCAAGGGGAGAATTACAGGTGCTTACTCCACCGAGTCACTGTTACACACTTCAAAGTCGACACTAGGTTTCCTTTAAGTTTGTAGCCTAATTTTCAACTTCTTCCCGAGGCCCAGCTTTCCCAGGGTTTTCCCCCAGGGTAGAATTTTACTTGAAAGTTCGAAGGGGAAAGGAGGAGATGAAGCAGCTTTGAAACAGCGGCATTTACATATTTGGAGGGCATTTTAATTCCTCTAACACGCTTCTATTCCAACGTAGCTTGAAGTGTTAAGCTCTGGTTTGTTTTGATGATCTTGTGAAGCAAATCTGTCTTTTATTGTTTTGGGATAGGTTAATTAGAAAAGAATGATATTATATGATCAATGCACAGACAGGTACACGCGTGGACAGTCAAGGACACAAAAATTAAGATATAGCATAATGAAGGCTGTGCTTACTTATTTAACTAGTCTTCTTCATGCATTAACCTGATGCAATTTTAATTAATCGCATACTGTGTTCTCTACAGGATGCATGCCTTTTTCAGCACACAGGAAAGCAGCTCCTCAGTTAACGGGCATCCAAACAATAAAGTCCTCGCTGGTCACTGTGCGGCCCCCCCGTGCCTTTAATTTGTATTAGCTGCAGTAGCAGAATTACACATTTCCTCACGTGCTTTTCAATAAAATTCAGGGCTGCAGCACTGGAATAGCTGACAAATACGCGCACGTTTTCCCAACCGCTTTTCTCCTTCCTTAATCACTGCCTCATTTATTGCAGGCTTTCCAGCTTTCAAAAGAAAAGGTCACTGCAGGATTATTACTACTAAAGGCTTTGTCAGCTTAATGAATTTGCCCCAGCTGAAATAGCAGAAATACAAATTTTATTTATTTTCTTTTTTAAGAAAGCTTTTTTCCAGAAGTATCATTTTTACAAGAAAGTTGCAGGGTAGTGCCAGTGATGAAAAAGGTGCTGGATAAAAATCTATTGATGTAAACGTAATGAAGATTATTTTTCCCTGTTTAATATGTTAATCCAGCTGCTGTGAATCACAGGAACTAAGACTGTTTCTGGAGGTTCTCGTGCTTCCTTGCAACATTCCAGCCACGGAGATGGATCTTGTCCTTTCAGCGTGACACACGTGTATCACGTACAGAAGATATCACTCTTAACTACATCCTGCACGGGCTGATTGGAAGATTAAACAGCTTAATAATTGTCCAACAAATCATTAACACATCCTACGATGCAAAAGGAGCCAATTAAAGTGTACTACTGGATTCCCTTCCAATATCTGCTGTGCGGAACAAGCAGCTCCTCACTCTGAGATAAGCACTGTTAAGAAAATCCCCTTCCCTAAGTATTATATCAATCAGTCTTTATAGTACAAAAGAGTATTAACTTTATTTATATACATTAGTCGGCATTTTACACTGTAATGTAACGAGGTAGCGGCGTTTTATTGGAGACTTTGGTATTGTTCATACTTAAGTAAAACAAACTAAAGGACAGTCCAGCCCTAGAAATAAGGACCTTGCTTCTTAGAAGCTTAGAGCTGACCATGAAGGATAAAGGATACCCTGGGACAATCAAGATACCGCCAGCATCCTACACATCTTCGAAACCCTCCTAGCACGGCCTCCTAGATAAGTAACTCTAGCAAGACGGACTCCAGGGACGTCTGCATCAATACACAAGCAGCAAGAATGCTGCAAAAATATAGTTGCTTTGCAAAGTTTTGTTATGATTAGTAATTGGTAGCGTGGGTGTTAGTGATTAGTCAAATTGTGTTGTACCTGAACGTTTGAAGGCTCTAAGAACCCTGTGTGAAACCACATGCAGGGTGCCCCAGTTTGGCTGGGACACCTCATGCGCATGAATAAATATTTACCCTTGTAATTCTCTATGCTGCATCTGAGCCTCTTCTCCTTGGTCGACAGGGGCCAGTTGGGAATTTTCATGACAGCACCTGTTTCCTAATCAGAGGGTGATGCCAGCAGCGGCGCCCGGTGAGCTGGGGAGCGGCTGCTGTCCCAGCACATGCAGCTGTGGATGTGGTTAGCTCATCTGAAGGAGGTCTCTTTCCACATCAGTTGCTTTGGTATTTCCTCGCACAGAGTTGGGGAATTTTTCAGCCTCATTCGGTAAGTATCAGCTTGGACTTTCAGAACATCGCAAATATTTTCCATTGTGCTGGTTCGCGTGCCTGAAGAAATAGCAAGACCTCTGTCACTCTGTGTTGCTGGCGCCATCAGGGGTTTTGGCAGTCACAGAGTTGGAGCAGGACGTCCTCTTTGTTGGGCGCTGATCTCCATCCACTTCTGGGTACCTGGGGTCAGTTTGCACATCGAGCAGGAGGGGGTTCTGCAAGAAAATCCTTGTTGAAAAAGGGTGAAGTTACACCCGCGTTGCAATCCCAAATCCAACTGTGGCTTAGCAAAGCCCCACTCGCCCTCCTTGGGACTGCGTGCACATGTTTAAGTGCAGCAGCACCTGGATCAGGCCGAAACCCAACAGCCCAAGCATTTGCCCCACATGGGTAGAAAGTGCCGTCACTCAGGCTCATGTCATGCCTGGGCATCCTGGAGTTCAGCGAGATGAGACACACCACGGCAAGGGACCCTTCTGGTGTCTGGCATCGAGCTCGTTTTAAAAAGCAGGAGAGCACACTGCAGCTGATAGCCTCCCAAATCCCTTCTGCTGCCACCCACCCACATGGGCGGTTGTCCAGCCGGATGGTGGGTACAGCAGGTGGCATCTCTGTGCGTACACAAGACATCTATTGGCATCTGGAGTTTCTGCACCTCTCACATTTCTACAGCACTGCACAAAGACTTTTCAGGGAGATGGGCTGGAAATACAGATGGAGAACAGCATTTCTCAAGGCACACTCTCTCCCGGCCCTGCTGGGACATCATTATTTTCTCAGAAATTTCATCTTGCTCTTGTCATGCTTGACTTTTGCATACATATAATCTTACGTATGCATCTTTTCATGTGGTATTTTTTCACTGAGAGACATCTTGTTTTCTGTCTACTACTATTAGTGGAAAAAGGGCCCATTGAAATGTAGTGCTTTGCCCTGTTTCAGAAGGAATTCCGCTATAGTTTTACAATGTCAGTGTGACACTGCACACTGGCAAGTCTTCTCTGAGGCTGTGCTCTGGAACAGATTTTCTAGAAGCCTGGAGAAGGACATCCTGGTGTTGTGCTCTAGCATCCTACCTGTGGTCACAGTTTCCCACGATTCGTATGCTTAGGTCTAGGTACCACCTTCATTAGTAGCAGCGTGGGGGCTTTTGTTTTGGGAGTGCTGCCCAGGATTCACCAAAGGCAAAGCTGGACCTCAAGCATTAATTGCTTTCCCCATGTTAAAATTCTTGGTTGGTTGCAATCCAACGTGAGGAGAATGAATAACATCTATCAGACACGCACAAGAGACACTGTTTTGCCTGCAAGAAACTTTCTTGCCCTGTTTTGATTGCTTCTTTACTGTGAGTCAGCCTATGACACATTTTCATGAAACTCCCAGACTATGCTGACAAAATTAAATGTGGGTCAGATGGGAAAAAAGCATTATGAAGAGCTGACAGTGTTAAGTCAGAAAAGAGATCACGTTCCTACAAATGGAGAGCAGTGCAATGCCTTGTTCCCCCTGGAAATTCCTGATAGCTGCCTTCACGATCCCACTCAAGGAATACTCTGTGAGTCCATGCTGCAGCAATCCAATTCCAATTATAAAGTGATTTGTGGTAAGGTGTTCAGCATGGGCCCTTGACAGAGCACCCATCACCTTGAACCTCATTGCTATCATCAGCTCAAGCATTAGAAACCTCCCAATGACATCCTTGGCCCTAAGTGTCTTGCAGCCTACAAAACACATGGGCAGGTTGAAAGATAAAATTTGGAGAGAACATAGCAAAATAGTAAGTCTGCTGTTCTTTGCCAGTCGAGAACAGGCAGAACAAGGCAAGTTTCCACCTCTTAAACAATGAAACAAAGAGTGTTTGCCTGTTGGTTTTTTGTTGTTTTTTAAATTTTGTTTTGTTTTGGGTTTTTTTTGGCAGAGGCAAGTATTGGAAGAAGAGTGTAGTGTTTTTTCATATTTTGACTAAATGCTGATTTTGGGTCACCATAGCAGAGCAGGCTGCTTCAGCAGAAAGGTCAGCCATCCTGTTCTTCAGGGTGCGGCTGAGGGGATGAATTTCATCAGTCTGTCCAAATCAAGGCATCTCTATTTCTGAGTCAGAACCTTCATTTTTTCTGCTCAGCGGGCCGTGCTGTGGAAATATGAGCTCAGGAAAGATCACTGGATGGTCACTGGGGCACTTGGAGAGGGAGCTGGCTCCAAACACCTCAGCCAAGAAGGCAAACTGAATGTTTGCTGCCCCAGGAATGAAAATCCAAGTGCCAGGACTCTCCTGGAGTGGGAAGAGGTGGAGGATGCCAAGCCAAGATGAAGAGTGAGGTTACGTGGCAGGGGTCAGCAGGGATGATGGTGTCACCCAGACAGGTAGTGTGGTTGCACACATCTCCCCATGCTCAGCCATGAGGACCCAGGTGGGACCACCTGCTTCCATCACTGGGGACTGGGGAGGGTGGCAGCACCACGGCCGCCTTCCCCCTGGAGAAATGGCCTTCACCAAGGGAGGGTCAATTACCTCAGAAACCAAAAAACCAGGCAAGAAGGGCTGAAGAAAGCTATGGAGGAGACTGTGGGAGGTTCCTGCTTACACAGAAGAGGTGAGGCGGTAAGAGGACCTGAAGGAGGAATAAGAAAGTAACGAACAGGAAGGGCAGGAGGCTTGAACAATTTGTTAGTGAACGGTCACCGTCAGAAAAGAGACCACAGCCAGACAACAGCTGTTTCAGTCATGTGGGAACAGCATGGCTGGGACTGGGAAAATAATACAGGAGTGTGAACAGACATAAGATCTCATCTGGAAAACACAGTGCAGGCAGGAATAGAAATATTCAGACAAAGCCTGAACATTAGGGCCAAACCACAGGAAACAATGATTAAAGGTCTGAGTGACAAGAAGTGCAGTGATACAGGATGGTTGTGATCAAGTGTGAAATGATCTAGCCCTTTGGCCATGGCTAGGTACCCACGAAGGGATGTCAGGAGGACACATCGTGACTTATTTTAGCTGCGGGGACAAAGAAGATAATAGCTGAAGCTATATTTGGGGCTGACATTGCCCAGAGGGGCACTGGAGACGAAAGCCAAGAACAGCTCTGAGGGACAGCATACTTCTGCCCCAGGACACCTGAAAGAAAGTGGAATCGGGAGGCAGCAGTCATGAAGCTTCCAGGGATGACAGGACGTTAACAGCAAAGCACATTGTGAAGGGGACCAAAACAGATTGGAGGAGACCTAAAGTAGAATTAGAGGAAAATAAAAGTCAGTGGCTCTGGGCAGCAAACTGACAGCATTTGGAGGTGAAGGGGCAGGGAAGCAGGAAGGGCAGTGCTCCATCGTGCGACAGAAGGGACATTTTCCACGTAGGCTGGTGAGAAGCTGAGGGGAAGGATGAGGTACATGGTAAGAGAAAGGAGGTGAGAGGCTGCAGGCGCTGGGGGAGGAGAGGCTGAAGAGGGCGAGCAGTTTTAAGCTTCCACGGCAGCAGTGCCATGGGGCGGATGAACCACAACAAGCTCTTTTGTACATCTGGGCTGTCTTCTCAAGTGTCTTTTTGCTTTGAAGAAATGAGCAAGATTCTGAGTGGGGAAGATTTTCAGAAGAAAAACCCCTGAATTCAGCTGCAGGACCAGAATGATGGAAGAATGGAAGGAGAGAAGGAAAAGGTAAAATGCTTGCTTTGTTGGATTTTATTTTTTTTTTAGCCTGTCTCCACTGCATCCACACATTAATGACTGCAGAAAAGCAAAACCCCTTTAGGGAGCTGGCAGCCAAAGATAAGGTTACATGCACGTAGACTGGCTCAGATGCAACAGAGATAATCCTTTACACTGCTTTATTCAACATTTTCATCCAGATTCATTGAGTGTTATTCAGCCAAGAACTAATCAGTTTTAAGATTGATCCAGATTTTAAGGAAGGCAACAGTAAAACTGCAAAGGATTAGATCAGCCCCTTGAATGAAATATCTGAAAGCAATTCTGTGCATTAAAAGAAGTGCACAAGAAAAATGTAGGTGTCAGCTCTGTCATAAATAAATGGATGAATATTTTGTGAATCACTCTGTCCGGGAGCTAAAGAGGAGCACTGGAAAGTGAATGCCAGTGTAGTAACCACCATTTCCCCAATTAAAACTAATGATTTAGAAAGAAGCAAGACGAGAAGGGAAAAACACTTCCGTGATTAATTCCAATTGCAGTGTGTAAGCTAGTACACAGGCAAACCTTTCAGAAATTGAAAGAGTACAAAAATAGGGGTAGGGAGTTTGTAGCCATTTTGATTCAAAGTGTTTTTTAATGAATGCAGCAGTGATTAGAATGAGTAAAAACACCTGAAGAATCTCTTCCGTCAAGATATTTAGAACGGTTTCCAGCAAAATTTACTCTGAATAGCCAGTGGGGTTGTGCAGAGCCAGATACAGCTTTCAAATGTGTGCAAAGCTCATGTATAAAGCTCATTTTTCTACTCATGCAAACACAGGAGTAAAAATGTTGTAATTTCTCCATCACAGAAACACATGGTACTTACTTCTACGAGCTACAGGGAGATGTATTTTAAATGGTTGTCTGTATAAAGTCCCAATACAGAATAGCCACAGCTGACTGCTAAAGCTGACCATTAGTTTACCCGTTACCACATGAATAAGCCTTCTTCCAGCCTACTCTCAAGCACCGATACATAGTCTGCGCATGACACAGTCTACCTGCATACATACACACATCTATTTTCTGGTTTTATTAAACCAGTAATCAGCAGACTCCACAGCACTCTCGTCTCTTCTAGCAGTCTCTTCTCCCAGGCCTGCTTGGCTCAGATCCTCTATAAACATTATTTAAATGGTGGCTTTCAACTTCCTTATTTTTCTAGGTGGGGCAGCAAGCCCAACCCTTCAGCAGAGTCAGCAGATTTCACGTACCGCAGAGTCAATGCCAGCTAACCAGGTAGAGCCGTGCAGGCAGGTGTCACTGATGACTTACAACTACACTCAAGACTAATTAGTTCCAAGATGTGCCATATCTCAGTAGGCAGTCAACTGTCTCACTTCCGACTGAAATTCAAACTGGTCACTAAGAAAAAGACTCACAGTGTCTGGAAACCTAATCCTTGCATCTCTGGTTTGTCAGGTGCCATTAAGTGTGAATAGATGCAGGTGATTTACAGAAAGATACAGACTGCTGCTGCACAGCTGCAAAATTAAATGTCTTCTGGATGTGGTGCCAGGGATTTAGATTTACACTACAAGGGAATAAAAGAGTCCCTAATGCTACTCCAGGCTCAGTCAGCCTGATTTGATTCTTAAAGCAAATTTCTGGAAACGGGGATTGAGAAACAAAACAATGCTTTTTTTTTTTTTTTTTTACCTTTAACCCTTTCCATTTCTCTTGAACCCACATAGCATGGGACTGACATATAAGGTCAAAGAACTTGAAAAGCTGACAGTGGTTTTGCAGTGCATGCCAGGAACAGAGCCTTATTCCACGGAGGTTTACAGGAGTGGTGACGTACGTGAGAATATTAGAAAAGGCAGAAACCCCACTGCTAGAAGTCAGTCCCAGTTCTTTCCACCTCTAGTGATTGTTCTCGTAAGGTGCAGGATCTTCCACTGGCATCTATGCCAGAACAGACATCACATCTAATCTCCTGGATGCAGTGAACTGCAGCCTCCCAAGCATGAACAGACAAAGCTTGAAGAAAGTTTATAGTAGAAATAAATAATAAATATTTAACTGTGATAGTAATGGAAGGTAATTACCTGTGAAGGTAATTAAAGCCAAGATATTTTACTAAGGGCTGTGACGACTTCTCCTTTAATGGACCTTTGTAAATTCAGGTCAGATTCCTTCCTCCTCCCCTTTACTAAATGGGCACCTGCAGTCAAAATAGGGTCAATCCAGGAGTATTGTTTAACAGCTGTGTGATGTAGAAAGTCAGAAGAGATGATTACAGAGTCTCTGTACAACCTATGAAGCGGTCTAGGACACAGATCCCTAACACTACTTCTTTCTAGCCTCTCTGTGCTCATTCTGGTTGGAAAGTCTCTCTTGTTGTTTGCCCATGTTTGGGTGAAGTTTCACTCGGGGCTTGCACAGCGGCATTAATATTGCCCTGTCTTCACCAGAAATCCCTGAGTGCATGCCTAAATAACAAATACTAGGCACAGGAGTGGTGACAACGCTTGACTCGCTGCCAGAAGATCTGCGTAAAAACATTCACAGCAGGGCAGCTTAAGGGTATTCTGATTTAATTTAGAACTCAAACACAATTTTTCTTAATTAACAAAAAATACTCTCTTTGTTTCCAGAGTCTGACCCTGGCCCCCCTCCCAACCTGTAAAACGACCGAAAAAACCCCCATGATAGGCCAAATAAGCAATAATGATGGAAGCTAACCATTACAAGGATTTTCTCTGTGCGCATTTCATTACCTTCACACAAATACCTTAAGGCTTCTGCAGCTGTGAAAGGATTATTAACAGAGTGGTTTGTGTTCCTATCGCACACTGAACACCCCAGTTGCTACGTGGGTGTCAAGCTCCAATCAAGGCAATGCACAGCAGCCACCAAACACTTACTGTATATCTCTGAAAGGCACAGCAGGCACACAGTGCCGTTCAGGTGGGACAGAGGTACCGTCCTCCAGTAAAACTGGGTCCAGAGCAGTGGTGCTCGAGGTTAAAAACCTGCCAGTGAGTCAACAGCATGAGCTGTCAAGCCAGAGGAACTTCCTGACAAGTGAAATTGCTGTTTGTCTTTTGCTCAGCACATCACACCCAGCGTATGTTACTTGGAAAACACCGTGTGAGCGGGCGATCACATTGCCTGGGTACCAAGGTGCCGGTGGAAAACAAGGTAAGGAGGTCAAGAGTACAGCCAAACAAGCATTGCTTCATTTGTGTCTCAGAGAGGGGATTTTTGAGCATGAGGAATTCTAAAAGGTCCCTCGCTTGCATGCCAAGGGGGTCGGAGAGAGTGATGTTAATCAGGTAAAGAAAAAAGGCTAGAAGTAGATAGGATCGTGTAAGTGTCCCTTTCTAGCCCTCCTGCACTGAATGGCATTCAGACAGCCTTTCACCTTCTGCATAGGTCACTTCACAGAACTACAACAGGTATGTTCCATGGGCTCCTCCTACTCCATATAACTTCCATTTTCAAGAGAAAAAGGAAAGACAGATAAAAGTAAGGAGCAAGTTGAGGAGCTTGCTTACTATGCTTACTGCCTACCCAGACCATAGTAACAGAAAAACGTGTTTGGAAAGGATCTGTAGAGATCATCTATTCCAAACTCTGCTCAACACAGGGCCAAACTCTTAGTTAGATGAAGGCACTCAGTTGAGAAGGTTGCTGCATACAGCTGAGTTTCACACAGCTCCAAGGACGGTGATTCCTCAGCCGCCCTGGGCACCTGCTCCAGCACTGGCCCACACTTGCTGTAAAGAGCCTCTTTTCTTATATCCAGACAGAATTTTCCAAAATTTGTGACCACTGTCATCCTTGTAGCTCCGAGAATATCACATCTTTTCTATAGCCAGCTAGCCATTAGGTAGTTGAAGAACATAGTCTATACAACCAAGGAACATACATTACATAAAAGGAATAGGAGGAGATAAGTGTATATATATATACTGCATGCTCCCCAGCAAGTTGCTCCCTAGCCTGGGCTGATGCCTGGGATTGTTTGGCCCCTGGTGCTGAATCCTGCACTTCTTGTCAAGCTTCATGAGGCTTCCGCTGGCCCAACCCTCAGGTTTTTCAATGCTGCTCTACCATCCAGCATAGCCCAACACACAATTTATTGCCATCCACGAAATGGCTGAAGGTGCACTCTGGCTCATCATCCGGGATCAGTGATGAACATACTGAACTGACCCCTTGCATTGACCTTGGGAGGCTCTGTTTGCTCCACTGTGCCACCTGGACATCGAGCCATTGATTATTATCTTTCTGTCCAGCACTTCAGCCAGCTTCTAATCCATCTTCCTGTTTCTTCACCCAGCCTACGTTTCCTCAGCTTTCAAATGAGAGTCCTGTGGGACAGCACATCAAAATATGTTTTGGACACAAGACAAACAATATCTGCTGCTGTCCCCTTGTCTCCAGGGCCAGCTGTTCCTGCACTGAAGGTACCCAGGCTTACCAGGTGTGACATGCTCATGCTGAAGCCATGCTGACAGACCCCGACAGCCACCTGGTGCTCCATGAGCCTGAAAATGGATTCCCAGGGTATGTGCTGTGCAACTCTTGCTGCCCAAGGGATGGAGTGGAGGCTGCCCGCCCTGCCACTTCCTAGAACCTCATTCATTAGTGTCAGCCTTTTTCACGATCACCAGGGAGGTCTCCATGATTTTCTGCTGATGATTTGCAGCAGTCTTGTACTCACATCACCCTCCAGCCCCAAACATCAGTGAGGAACACTTCTGCAGTGTATTGATACATGTGCTGTAACAGAACACAATCACACAGACAAATTCTTCCTGGAATTAAGATTGAGAGATGAATGGATTTCTGTACTGTGACTTTGGCGCATGCTCTTCACGTATTCACCGCCGAGACTGAACTACTGTGACTGTCGCTTGATACCAAACTCATTTGTGTACAACCTTGTCCATACCAACCCCCTTCTCCCCAAAACCAAGCTTGACTGTCCAGGCTGCAAAGTCACGGTCAAAAGCCCAGCAGCATTAGAGTGGTCTAAACAGGTACGAACTTACAAAGAGAGATCCTAGGGCTTTATTCATACCGGCAAGTGCTGGGACCCAACAGGAGGCAGTCTGCAGAGCCAAGGACACTGAGGAAGCTACATCCAAGACTTGAGGAGCTTGCCTTCAGGAGGACACATCAGGTGCTTATGTTCAGCTGAGGAGCCCAGTTCTCATGCCCCAGGAGCAAGTCATTTGAACCAGAGAATCAAAGGAATGGCCAGTCCTGAGCTTCATTTCACAGGCACGCTCCTGACCCACACTATAACTCCTATCAAGACACACACCAGACAGTCTGTGACTTCATAGCCTCGCAGCCAGCATTATACCAGCTGCCCTGGCCTCCAGGGGAATGTGCCTGCTAGTTCCGGCTCCTTAACTTGTCCCCTCACATCTACGTGTTATGCTTGGCTCTCCTCCTCCATGGCTGGGCAGCTTCTCCATGCTTTGTTTTGTCCTTCAGGTGATGTTTATATGACGCTTCCCAGAGCACAACTGAGAACCCCCCCATCTTTGCTATTCCTGCAGAGTTTTCCAGCTAGTAATTATCTCCCCAAAACGCCTGTGAAGCGAAAGAACATGTCTCAACCCGGCTTTATAAGCAGAGATTTGGTATACAGAAAGTCTAAGGCAAAAACACCCACCCATTTTGGAGTGCCAGGTGAGGCACCTAAAACCTTATTTAACGTTATACTCAGACTACAGCCTTGAGTCACTGCAGTTGCAGCTGTGAACAAACAGGGCTTGTGCAAGTCATATCCCAAGGCTTGCGGTTAGAGAACGAGGAACCTGTAACAAGTGACATCACTTGTGAGAAGTCAAGGTTAGATGATGTAATTAGCATCATGTGGCAACTGTTGGCAGATTGTAGGAGTATCTTTTTTCTTCATGCAGTTCTCCCCTCTCTCAGTACCCATCTTTTACCTTCTGCAAAAGATAATGAAGGAAAACCACCAGCACCTTACTCTTCTACAAGACCCTGCTCATGTCAGGAGCCCCCAACTCTCCAGTACGACAAATGAGACATGAATTCTGTGCAAAAATAGCATGTGACAATGTAACAAGAATAACTCCTATGCTAAGAAGCGTGGGCGAGAAAGGCAGGGGGAAGCCCCTGGTTGTGGCATTTCCTAGCCTCTTGCGCCAGCTGTTGCAAACTCAGCACTTCCTGAATGTAAATTTCTAGACACAGGCCAGGAAAAAAAAAAAAAAAGAAAAAAGAAAAAAGGCTTAAAGCAAAGCAAGTCCTGTCAGCCCCAGCATCCTTCACAGCTTCTTAGTGCAAATCTTCTTGCACAGTCAATCCCTGCTGGATTTCAGTCCTATTACTCTTGGCTCCCAAGCTTCCCTGAAATGTTCGGTCTCCTTATCTATGCCTATATCCCACATTCCCCCCAAATTGTCCTTGCCCCTCCTGTTCCCAGAAGCTCACCACTCAGGTCTAGCACCTGAGGCTGCAGCAGGCTGTTGCACTGAGGAGCAGGGATTGGTGGAAGAGCCCTCATCACCATCTGCAGGCTGGGACAAGTCATACCCTCTATGAAGAATTTAGCCACCAAGGTCTAGGGCTTTTCCCCGTTTGTGTGGCCTCAATTCTTCAAAGATTTGACATTTCCCCACTGGTTTTAATCACACAAAAAGCAGAAGGCACATTTCAAACAACAGAGTGACTTCACCTCACAGAGTTTGAAATCCCTCATCCCTTGCAAGAGGTCAGTGTAGCACTCCAAGATATTTTTTTTTTCCCCCCCCATCAAGGGCACAACACAACCCAAGTCATTTTCCTAACGGGTATTCCCAGAAATGGCATAACCATTTTAGCTCTTAGAAACAGTCACCAAAATTAGAAGTAATCAGAGCCAGAGGTTTATAAAGAAAGCATTTAGGAAACCTAATTGCAGCTGGCACTATCTACTTTAAATCCTGTAAAAGAAACTACCTCAGCCAAATGCCCTAAACCGCTTCTAAGCTCCTCCAAGTTGAAGATGAGGAGCTCTAGGATCCAGTCACACTTGCAGAACTCGCCTCAAAAAACCACAGGCATTAAACAAAGCAAAACTCAAGTAACTCCATGAAACTCCACGTTCCCTGACTCTCCCATGCCTGCTCTCTCAGGTAGAGCAGAGACTACACTAAATCTTTCTGTGCCTTCAGCTCTAGTAAAGTGCCTAGCAGACTCAGTATGTTCCAGAATAATGTATTATGAAGAAACCCCTCAACTACACGTTAAAGTTTCAGGTGGCTTAATGAAAGTATTGCATGCAGCCTGGAGTGTTAGGTTGCTGTACTGATTGCAAACACATACACCTCTGATCATTTGTGTCTCAGGGCAAAATTAAAATAATGCATCAAATGAAGCTCCTGACAGTATTTGGTGCAACCTGTGTTAGCTGTAAGCACTGGCAGCCTATGGGCTAAGTTCACTCTGCATGATTGAACTCAGAGCTGACAATTGTCTTTTAAAGGTATCTGCTGATAATAAAGCCATTAATGTTTTATACCTGCTCTATCTCCTACAGGAACTTTTCACCTTCTCTAAACATGTTAAAAATATCTTCAGTACTCCCAGCCTCATAAGAAAAGTTTTGTTCAGAGCACAGTCATCAATAAAGCTTGGGTGATATGGTGTCCTCCCAGCGATGGCTTCTTCACATCTGATGATGGCAGTTCCCTTATGCAGGAAGTGCTCTTTATTCTCCCCTTCAGGGACAGGGAAGAAGAGGTGAATTGAAGCTTTGTGATTCATTTTCAGGAGGTGATACCTGCTAAGTGGGATCAGCAGAGCCTGCAGTGGTCCCTGTAGAGGTCCTCCTGAGCAATGACCTCATGAACAGCTGTGCACTGTGCCACACTGACAGTCAAGTCCATCTGGCCAGTTAGGAATGAGATATCTGGATTTGGAGCAGAAGTTGCTTTCAGTGTGCTGCCCAATCTCTCCCTTGGATTAAAGGAGAGGGGCCAGGGATCCCAAAAACTTTAAAAGAAGTTACTCCATGATACTTTTTACCTTCGCTCTTATTTCCTACCAAGCCACTTCTATTTGTGTCAGACATCTAACTCAAAACATGGACACGGAGAAGCCCTGTAAGCTTTCCACTAAAGAAACAAAGTCAGGGAATTAACTCTGCACTCTGGGCTCCTAACAGAATTTGACATTTCTTCCATCATCTCCAAATATGATTAATGTGCGCTGAAGTAGATAAGGAGGCAGGAGATGGCAACAGCTCCCCAGCTACAGCCCATCTCTTGGCATACAAGACTGGGCTGGATATACGTGGCCATGTGAGATTGGCCTCACCTGCCTCTGCTGATCCTTCTCCTCCCAGTCGGATCAGCCAGCGCTCACATACCAGCCCTGCTCCACCGTGCCTGCGGCTACGTCTCACTGGTCTGAGAGAAGAGATAGGATCTGAAGGAGCCGCTGGGACATGAAGTCAAGGCCCCTGCTCCTTTAACAGGCGGTGGCATAGCAACCTAGTATTATTTTGCTTCCTTTGTATACACCAAAATGACGATGCAGAGCCCCAAGGTAGGAAACCTCCTCCCGGTTTCCAGCCTCAGCTGGCTCCTGGCCAACTGGATAATCTTTGTGGCTGCATTGTCTTCTGGCTCCCCTCCTTCTCTGAATGTGAGCTTCTCCCACTCCTTCATTTCCCCAGTACCATTTCAGACAGCAATTACACCCCCTCTCGTTTCTTAGGCTAAACAAGTTCTGCTCACTGCCTGGGAGGTGAGCTCTTCAGTCTACTCAAACACCAGCAGCCCCTCTCTGCACCTCTGCCAGATCCACCCCAGTCACAGCTGATGAGAACTGGAAACAGCGTCAAGGTGAGGCCTCTCTACAGCCTTAGTCACCATATTCTTATTTATGGCCACTACTGGAAATATTTAGCTAGATGCATGCAGAATCAGGTGGCAGCCTTCTCACAGCCATGTTACACTGCTGGCTCATAGTTCTTCATGAAAGCCTTCGCATTGCCCTTCTGGTCTACCTACAGTGCAATTCCATACTTTCCAATGCAAAGTGTTTAAACCTGAAACAGTTGCAACTAGAAGCTGCAGAAAAGAGCCCCCAAAATAACAGAGGTATGAAATCTCTGCCAATACTACTTCAGAACAGGAGAGGAGCGCACAAAGCAAATCCACCATGCTGTATTGCAAGCCCCAAATCCATCAGTAAGAAGATTACAATAAAAAAAGTATCACTATCTAATGAAGTGATTTTTCTAGGACTGGCAAGCAATCATATGATAGACCCTTACATGGAGATAGGAGCAACGTGCATAAGTTGTTTTCCATCAGAACGGCATTTCCAATAACCTATTAAGTCAACCCTAAACCCACAAAAGCAATTACAATTTACTGCAGTACTTTGCTCTCACACAGAGATGTATTTAAATGGTGTGCCGAGATTAAAACCTGATTAAAACACTGTTGCTATCACTGGTCAGCTTCGAGAAAAGTGAAATTACATTTATACTGTCTAGTAGTCAAGAGGAGTAAAGCAACATGCCGCCACTGCGTAGAAAGCAAGGAAATAACACCTTTGCTCCATCTTTGCTATGCAGTCCTGTAATGCTTGATGGGACAGAGATCTGGCCTCCGAGAACCTATGCTGATTACATCAGAGAACAGCAAGCGCATGCACCCGAGGCACCAACAGGAAACCTGCCTACACTACATACTACGCTTGACCTTAGCCAAAAGGCCAGGAACCCAGGAACCAGGCTGCGCAGCAAGAGTACACAAAAATGGAGCAAATGGTGTGGAACCGTGAAAGAGGGTGTGGAAGTACCTTCCTCGTGCTGCTGCTTTCTTTCTTGCTGCAACTGTGTCCCTAATCCCTCTCCTCTCACATGTTTCTAAATCCATAATTTTAATCCTAAATACATACCTTGATGGGTTTTACAGCAAAGAGCTAGACTGAAAAGTTAATGAAAGGAAAACGGATGCTGGCAGATGAAAAGAAGCTTATGAAGTGGGTAGAACCATACGAATAAAGGTCCACTTTGCAGTCCTGTTCTCTCCAGAGTGTTTGCTGAGTCTTCTTGCTCATTGCCCTTTCACAAGGACAAATGGTACAGCATTGCAAAGAACAGTCAGGAACCAAGGAAAGTGAGTAGTACAAAGATTAGACTCTTAAGTCCACAAAACGCTTGAAGTAGAATGAGAGTAAAATAGGTGGATCCAAAGTGAAGCTTTGCAGTATGGCAGATTTCCAACTTTACTTGCTATAAAACCTTACCGGAAGACATTCAAAACGTAAGAACAAAGATGCCAAATACAGAATAGAACAGTGATAATTTTTCTGTAAGTGAATTTCTGACCAACACCATGAGACATCTAAGAAGTAGCTCATGCCATCTTGATGTTTCACAGTCACCACGAGTCATTTGTGATTGGTAACAACTCCTTGAATTTTCTCTTTGTGTTCTTCAAAACTATGGAGAACATTTTGCATTTCCTACAGCCTCTTCCGCCCTTCTGACAAGAGAAGAATGACAGGTCATACTGTGGTGGTGTATCATCCAAAGACATCTCAGGACACAGGAAAGAAAACTGAGTAAAACAGAAAGACTGTAGACAGGAGGAAAAAAAGATCTACAAGACTGAATGTTCCTACTCCTTAAATCACAGTTGGTGAGTAACATATAGTTGTTGGAAGAGCCAGTTATTCCTCAAGAGCTTTTTCTTCCCCTTGTATGCTTCCGGCATAGCTATACTTTTTTTGTAGATGACATCCATTTACTTAGGCACAATTGAGAGCCTTGGCTAGGTTCTCAGTATCACATCACTTTCCAGAGTGTGTACAGATGCCCTATGGTCGACGTTTACCCTCCTATTTGCAATTTTCTTTTGTCTCACAAACTTCTCAAAAATAACTTGTACGCATCCAGGGTGGTCAAAGTATTTCTTGAAGTTAGGGCAAGTACTGCATTTCCAGGTGTGGAACCTTCAGGATTATTTTTTCATTACTTCCTTTCCACTTTTTTTTTTTTTTTCTCCTTTTTATGACTTCAAACAGATACCTATAAGCAGGCACTTTACACTTTCAGCCTGCCATGTGCACGCCGTCCCATCGGCAGCTGCTCCTCTGGCATGCCCATACAGCATACAGGGGACCACACTTGCTTCTCTGACACCTCCCACAAAGCTTCAGCAACCTTCCTTCAGCATGGAATGGAGGGGGGGGCTTCATGGAGCTTTAAAGCAACTGCCCACAGCTTTTTTCAGCATTGCTCTCCCAGACACTGCCTTGCCTGGGTTTATTAGTCTGGAATTTCTATCAGCACGGCTCCTTTTCATGACTCAAAGCACACACACATCTTTTTTTCCCCCCTTTCGCTCCTGCCTAAATTAAAAGGGGAAAATGATGATTTTACAGTAGCCACCCCCAAAGAGCACGATTTCCGTGCTTACACCAGCCTGCTGCCACCAGCTGCATGCCTAACGCTACTCGCTTCCTATGGGGAAACGTCCCCTGCTGCATAGCAAAACAGGCTGCAGACCTTTCAAAGCTGCTCTGGTGGCGACAAGATGAGGCACCTCAGGCTACTGCCACACGCAGGAAAGCAAGACAACAGCTCAGCTGCACACAACTGCATTAAAGCACAAAAACAGAGATTTATACAAGGCAGCAGCACAGTCGGCTGCACACATCAGGGCGAGCAGAGCTCACTACTCCTCCTCCTCCGGGAAGGGAGGGAGGCACTCTGCTTGACAGCCCGAGCACTGCAGGCTTCGCTGCTAATAGGATCATTTCCTTCTAAAACCTTCCCCACGGCAGCGGCCCAGGAACACGCGCAGCTAACTTAGGTCGAAAGGGAATTTTCCACCACCCACAAGCCTCTTCCTATCTTGCATAAATCCTCTCAAGTGCAGGCCACAAAGAAAGCGCACCAGCTTCTGGAAATGACATGTAACAAGCAATTCGCCACCGTACATCTTCAGGGCTCAACTCCCGTGTCAAGCTCCCTTTACATCCTCACATTTAAAATAAGCACACATTGAATTTACGCCTCCTTCCAGGTCTCTTCACACCGCTGTAATAATGGGATGGGGGCTTGGTGTAAATCATGGTAAGGCCATCAAGCAGAAAGATCATTCACCCTCTCTCTGTCAATTAAGGGATATCAGATACAGGCAGACACACTGATGAAACACCCTTTTTCATCTGAGAAAATAAGCTTAAGCAATCCCTACATAATCACTCTTTTCTCAGCAAACCTTCTGGAGCACAGATAAGATCAAAGGTGGCTTTCCCAGCTCACAAAGTTATTAACACCTCAAGGAAAAAGTAATGATACACAAAAGCCAGAGCTGTCTTGATGGTTTCCTTGATCTGAGGACAGAGAGAAGCAGCAGCAGCAGGGGGCTGTTACCCTCAGCACAAACAGGGCAACATCTAAGCATGAATCGGAAACCAACATGCTTTTCTATGAAAAATATGTTTTTTCAGGACACTTCTGAATTGCTACTTCTTTGAAGGAATGGTTCCCAAAATAAAAAACTGTACATATGTTTTTAACTACAGAAAAACATCCTCACAGCACGTGATCAGAAAGCACAACAGTGATAATGCAGTGTGTGCTGAAGTTAAAAGAAAAGGGGACAAGCATTGCCCTTAAAGTTGGTTCACAAGCAAGTGAATTCTGGATCCATTTTCACCACAGGGAAGACAAAAGGAACCCCAAGATCTCAACACCACCCCCCCCCCCCCCCCAGTCAGCTGATCTCTAGAAGCATCCTTAATTTTATAAGGAACATGAAGATAACAGACCCATGGAATACACTGTAATTCATTATTTTTGTCTTCATTGGCAGAGAGCAGAGGCCAGACTCGAAATACTAGGGAAGGGAGTCCATGAGAAACAAGGAGCTCTATGACAAGCAGAAGCAGCAGAACTCAGTTTCCCATCTGCATGGACTCTCTGATGTACAAAAAACATTTTCTCTCCTATTTTCAAGAAGATTATTACAACTCATTACCCCTAAGAGCTCAACTTTCCTCTGTAACAGGTGGTTAAAATGGGCCAAAGGATTCAAAAGCTGCTGCTGAGAGAAAACAAAAACAAACATATATGCACAAAGTAAGGATTTTTTTCTGAAACTGTAACAACAATAAGAAAAGAGAAATAACAATCTGGGCCAGCAGTTCCCAAAATATAAGTATCACCTCCCATTTGAAAGTGGTATGCAAATGACATCCTAACAGCCAAATGACGTTCACGCATGCCACTGGGACTGAATTTGTAAAAGCCCCGTATAGACCACAATTAAGCTAAAACAAAATACAAACATTTAACTCGTCATAACCTGCATGGCAAGATCCTCCTTCCCAACACAGTACCCTCTGGCCACCCCACCTGCACTGGACTGACACAGGGAGAACCCTACCACACCTTGCCACGGGCTTTCATGCTATCCAAGTTTCTGCAAGTCATGCCAAAAATCACCCCATCATTACCTCAGTCATGTGAGGAAAAACCCCACATTTTTTCTAGAAAGAAAATATAGCTCAGGAGGGTATCATTGAAAGGAGAAACTTTGTGTTTGAACTGAGGAAATGGTAGTGAGCGTTCCAGTCCCAGACTGAAAAAACACAGGAGCACAGAGCTGGGAGAGCAGTTCACACCTCTGCCTATGTCAGTCCGCAGCTCTGTTCAAGTTTGCTGTCAGATGTCCAAAATAATTCAACGCAGAGAAAGCTATTAGAAAGAAATACTATTACTTAATATTTATGTAGCACTTTCCACCTGGCAACTTTTAAGCAATTGCTACAGTAAGTAATTTACTGAGAAAAATAGAAACAGATACATTGGCATTCTGTGCAATCAGTAGCTTATGCTTTCAGAGGAAAACAATTCTACTTTATCTTTATTAGAATTAAACTTTAAGGCCTGAATTCACTATACATTATTCACACTGTTACATTTTAAATCGTCAAAGAGGTAATCAATCAGCTCATTAGCTCCAAAATGCATTTAACAGTACATTTTGCTAAGTTCACATATTAAGAAAACCACAGAAAAAAGTCTGGAGCTGTTAACATCTTTTTATCATTGGTTAAGAACTAACAAGTTAGGGCACCGTAATTGTTGCTTTAAAAAAAAAAAATTTAAAAAACCCACCGTCCAGCTTTGCCACCTTGGACTATTCTCTCGCTAATGATGCCCAGTTAATGATTCTCCCTTGTTTCAACTAGTCTGTTGAGATCTCTCTGAAATCACTTTCAGCTATAAGAGGGCTTCCTTTTTGTGGGCAGCAGCACATTTCAGCTTGGCACAGCTTTCCTTTTTCACATGTGCAAGATGCTTCCTTGTGTTGATACAGGAAGCTACCAAAAACACTCTGCGACTGGATTTAAGAGCAGATTCCATAGCATTGGCCATCGTTAGCATCTCTAGCCAGCAACGTTAGGCTGATCTGAAAATTAATCTTTTGGGACTAAGATTTAAAAAATACAGCTCACGTGCTCACTGTGACAGAGCAATTCCTATATTTCAGATACGTGGTCTCTCTCTCCCATGACCTGTGGGATGAGGTGAGCAGATTTTTATTGCTGGTGAACTCAAACAAGAGACTGCTCCTTATGAGACACAACGCAAGCACAGGCAAATACGATGGCTGCATCCATTCGCTTCCATTTTTCTTTTTTTTAACGCGTAAAATGGGTACACAAACTTAAGTGACATTCATACTCCGGGCAAGTTGCCAACTCACCCCATTGGTAACACAAATGTTGGGCATTTCTGAGTTGGGATGCCATGGCAGTGAATCTGTGGGGAAAAAAATAGGGATTCATCCTGTCTCCTTTAGCAGTAGGGAGATGAGTTTTCCCGAGGTGGGTAAATTTTCTGTGCTCTGAGATACTGAACATTGAGCACGGCTACACGTAAGAAAAAGGCAGATCATTAACCCAAGTAACTCCAGCAGCTCTTTTATATGACATCCTGCTTTTGTGGCTTCTTTATTAATCTTAACGGTTAGAAGATAAAACAATTTAAATTGTGTGATATTTAGAGAGCATCTTGTGACTTCTATCTGTGCTGCCACAAATACAATTAAGACTTTATTTTAAATTAATTTTCCTTAAAATTTCCCTAGCAGTTTCATATTTCTTCTGTGCTCCATTTGCATCTGGTCTTCTCAGATAACTTACATAGCCAGGAGTTAAATAGTGTTCTGAAAATCAAAAGTAGAATTATGAGGCTCAATAGACCAGTAGTAAGCACAGTAAACACTTGACAAAAATACAAAGACAACTGGGCTCTGGAACCGGTCCCTTTTTTAACACCTCTAAAGCTTCCATCTAATTAGGTTCATTTTGTGACAAACTTTTGCGATTAGATCAGCAGTACTGCTATTATAGCAGCCACCTGACAGAACCTAGATGATTTTACTTGTCAAGCATTTAATCAATTTTCAGTCCTGTACTGGCCTCTTGTTTTCAAAGCTCATGGGAGATTACATGCCTTTCTCACGAGCATGAATTATCAAGTTCACCCACGTGTCAGAGTTAACCTGCAGTGAAATTGCCGTCTTTACAAACTCTTCACAACATTTTAAAAATGGCATTCTGTCTGGGAGAGGAAGATCATAGCCCGTTTGTTCTCCCTCTTTTTTCCTGGAGGGACGAGGGGAGAAGTGGAATTCTGTATTTCAGATAGCAGAGACTTCATTCCTAACAGATTGCAATGTCACATATTGAAAACATGGTCAGTAAACAACAACTATAAGCCCCTACTTGTTCATATGACAAGTATTTCACTGAAAAATGGAGCAACATCAAAAAGCTAGAAAACGAATGGCCATTCTCAGCTCTGTCAGTGTTGCAGCTGGTATTCACGCAGGTTTGGATTAATCCATGAGACACTTTCTTCAGAGCTTATCCTAGGTATCAGTTAAGCAAGAAATCTGGCTCCCGATAACCAAAGAGTTTAAAGTCGCCTTCAAACCGCGCATAGAGGCGTCTTATGTCTCTCTTGCTAATTCCTGAAAAATACCGCTCCACTTTTGTTTTGTTGTACACTGTTATGCCTGGTGGAATTGTGGGGTATGATACCAGATGGTCTATGCCGGCTGCTTTCAAGATATATGGAGCATCGTCCTCCAGGGTTTCATGGTGACCGATCACACTATACGTGATTTCACAGGGGGCGCAAAGTTCCACATACGTTACCCAATGAATGATGTGGTCACCAAATTGAACATCCAGCCATCGGTGATTGGGGTCACCTAGATAGCGCACAAAATCCTCAAACTGCAGCCCTTTGGTCTCTGTGCGATTCTTTCTATATTTACGAATGATGCCAGGAGCAATTTCATGCCGGTACCAAGGTTCAAACCGAGGATTGTGCACAAACTTGTCTTTAAATGCAGAAATAAGTCTTTCAAATGGATCTCTAACAATAAAAAACTTGAAGTATAAATTCAGTCTAAACAGAGAAAGGGAAAAAAAAAAAAAATAATTAAGGAGTTTAGCAAAGTGTTTAAAGTGTGTTTAGCAAAGACTTATAAAATGTACTTAAACTCTGACCACAGACACAGCAATATGAATCTTACACCACTTGCATAGTCCACCAATATTGTAATCAATAGGACTAGAAATATAGTTTCTGTCTTCTTACTGTAAGTTTTTATATGCAGTACAAAGTTGAAATAGTTCATCCTAGTTTTCACACTTTATTCAAACCGGAGGAGCTTAGTTTATCTCAATCCATATAAACAGAGACAAAAGATGCTGAAAAGATGTTGAAAGCTCCTAGTCAAAGATATTTTTAATGCCATGTGATTAAGCTCAAGAAGCATAATACACAAAGACATGGAAAAAGTGGCTTGATGTAGCTGAACGCATAAAGAGGGCTGTATTTTTCACTGGCAGGTAGTTAGATCACTGCTTTATTAAAAAAAAAAACAAACTGGTATTTTATTTGATTTTTTGTTATGCTTTCAATAATGGCCGAGAATATTCTTTTCATGAGACCACAGTTCTCAACAGAATTTCACATTTTGTTGTCATACCACTGAACTGTAATACTGCATAGTCAGAGATTATCTACAGGAGTAAACTGAAAACAAAGTTTATTTCAGTAAATCACTGAGACAAGAGATTTAGAGCCCAATTCTCAATGAAATAGGTGGATGGACTCTTTCCAGCCTGAACAGGCACGTGGGCCAGTCTTCAGGTTCTCCTGACTTAGCCCTAACCAGGCAGGGCTAGAGGTCAGCAAACTAGATCAACAGATCCACACCATCCCTCTCTCTGGACCTAAACTCTCTGATAATTTATTTCAGAATTCCCAACCAAACCCACGTTCTGCGTCTCCTGCACAACTTCTGTGGTGGGCTGACTGCAACAACCCAAATCATAATGGCATTCAACTTCAAATACCCTAGCTATGGCTCACTCCCCAGGTGAACAGTTACTTTCTATGCAGGGCTTTTCACAGGAAGGGAGAACAGATCCACGTTCTCAAGAACATGCTCAGAGTCCTTTCTCTTGCACACTATCAACACAATCAAGTGACCCCATTTCCACAGGTACAGCTCTGATAAATGTATTTGTACCACTGAATGCAACAAATCTTGGACTGAGCTCTACTGATAGCTGACAGCACATGTATAAGGGGCTGACTCTTCAGAATAGCTTAATATGCACAAAACCCACGCAAGCACTACCTTACAAGTATCCACTGTCATCTTAGGTCCTGTTGTCTCTCCATGCTATCACCCCTTACAGGGATCATATATGGCATAGGCTCTAGTAGAGATGAGAGCAGACAGTCAAAAAAATCTAGCCAGCGTCATTAGGAAGACTCTACTACAGAGAAGCATTTTTTCTGCTCTGAGAAAAACCACAAGCACCCAAAGAGGAAGATGAAGTGGTTCAGCTGAATGGACAATACTCTCAGGCCAAGGAGAGTTTGAAACCTACCCATTTCAACCCCAGTAAGTAAATCAGCCTGCAATGACAATCTTACATTTAGGCAGTAAGATTTACTGTACAAGGCATCAGGGTGGACCTTCCAACTAAACCTTCTTCTCTGAAGGTGAACTACGTAACAACTGGTAGGCCCTGAACTACACAAACCCTATATCCACAGGGAGTCGCTTGGCTCACCTAACAGTATCACCAACAACATTGGTGTTCTCCTTCAAAGCCAGCAGCGAGGTAGTCACAGAACGTCTGAGAGTGTTGATAGAATACTGCTGTAATACAAGTGCCAGAGAAAAAAACTCGCTATCCTCAATTCCAGATGTGGACTTCAACTGTTCTCTTGACTGCTCACAACACCACTGACTCCAAACTCCTCCCACACCTCTGGGAAGCCATCTCTTACCGTTTTTTAATTTCAGAGTCACTGAAGGAGGACAAGCGTGGAAGGCCATTCTTCTCATGATCGTGTACAATATTTTCTGGGATCTCTTCTATGGAAGAAAATGCTCCTAGACAAATCAACAAGAGAGAGCAAGTGAATCTTTCAAGGGGAAAAAAAATAAGCACCAAGCAAGCATGTGTGCCTTTGGCTGACAGCTTTTTGTTTTATCTTTCTCTTTTTTGTATTTTTAGCATTTACGGTTACTATGTTTAAAACTGCTAAATGATGAGAGACTCTTAACTGCAAAGCTGAAAAACTGTTAAAATTCTTTAGGGCATGTGACATCAAGGTCCAAGACCAAATGGCCTCAAAACTCTCAGAAAAGCACATTATGCAAATTTCATCAGAGATTATGCCCCACCTCAGCGTCACCGTTCTTTCCCTCTGCCCACACATGCAAATGGAGGAAGACTTTGAGGATTAAGTCCAAAGACAAAGAAGGAACCAGCTTTTTGGCTGAGTTTCTACCACCAACAAAAAATAAATGCCGTGGGCTGCTTTTGGAACTGCTTCAACACAAAAAACTCTTCGCTGTCAGGATCCATGAAGCATTTAATGGCTATGCTGTGGTGAAACAAAAATTCCAGTCATAAAATACTACACAGATTAAAAAGCACTAAAATCAACAATAGAAACCCTTCAGATCCTAATTTCTGCAAGCAAGTAAGCTGAGAAGAAAAATAATGTCACTGAATTCTGATGTATTTGTTTTAATATTCTGATCCTGCAAGTTTTTATGACCTTGAGAAATATCTCATATGGGCCCCCTGGGCTTTAGAAGTAAGCCTTCACACAACAGCATCATTTCAGAGTATCAACCTGCAACAACAGGGTGCTACAAAACAAGCTCTTTAGATGAAAGCTTCTACAGTCTTCTCTGTTCCAGAACTGCAGCGCATAATCTGCACCACTCAGCTTCCCGGTTTTCTAATAATTTTTTTTTTTGTGGGGGTTGTGGTTGTATTTTATTAATTTCAGTTCTCTAGTTATATTTTTTTGTACTCTAGGTGAATTACATGTGGACAACAGATGCCAGATTAGACAGCCTCAGAAACTGAAACCTTGCATTCATCCAAGACAGAGGCTCAGTACAAGCACTACTAGGGTTAGCTACCCCACAGTGCCACAGCTGTATTTCTCCATCCTGAACCTCCGATTACCACTTAGGTATTTGGATGTAAAGTATTCCCCCTCAAGTATCAGTCCTGCCTACTGAAACTACGCAAAGAGGCAAAAGTTAGGTCAACTGCAGCAGTAGTCTTCATCAGCAGATACTAGTACACTGGCAGCTCAAGGCAGAAGAGGCCAGGGTTTATATGGAAACAATTTTCTATCTTTATCCAACACGCCAGAACTAGGAAGCTCAAGGTGAAAGGCTCCCTGCTGGTAAGACATGGGTTATCCTCCACTCAATGCAGCCAATGCATCCCTGCCTGTCCTGAGCTATTATTTGCATGTTCTCTCTCTCTCAAATTCTGACAAGAGCAGGTACTTCTAAAGCCCTCATATAGTTTCATATTTAGTACTTTCTTGGAGCGTAGCTTTCAGAGGTATTTAATATACCTATGTGCACACATATCTTTGCTGGATTTTGAGCTCCCATCCATATATCAAAGTTGAAACTAATATTAAAGTTTTTAAAGAGACACTCCTTGCTACAAAAGTTTTGCTGAGGAACACAGTTCCTTTACCAATTTCTAACTGTTTCCTTCCGGGTGTGCAAACTAGCTCACACGAGGTACAGAAAACATGAACACCTAAGTGCAGAGCTGGCTGTTCACAGGGCGCTTGTAAAAGAAAACTGGGTTCACGATGTTCAGGTTTTGCCCACATCTTGGTGAGCTACGTCACCCGCAAAGCCACAGAAGGTCCTCCACTGACCTGACTATACGAAGCAGATTCACAGCCCTGATGCACAGATAGGCAAGAGGGTCTCATGTCAAACAAAGGTGTACTATGTTAAATACGATCATGTTAAATCTATGTGTGCGGGTAGTGGGTCAGTAGAAAAGCCTGAGGAAACGAGTTATTTTTATTGGCATACCAGGCTACTAGACGAGAATGGTAAGCTACGTATAGACAGACAGCGTTCACCTTGTAGAGCATTACTCAAACACACTAGTCCTTCACTCCTCCTTTTGCAGTCTTTTATAACATACCTTTGTTGACCAAACTATCACATCTCAGAATCCTCCCAAGTCCTACTCACTGATAGTCCTTGCTCTCTGATAGCAACACACAAGATTTAAGCAGTACGGACCAACAGCAGCTGCCAAGTTTTAACTAGCCTTCTTCATGGCTAAAAAACACTAGTTAAAAGTCAGTGGCTTCCAGTCAGAAATTTTATATTGTTGCTTCTTCGGAATTTATAACACCTTGTAATTTACTTGTTTCAAATTCTATAAATCAGTGCCACCCCTTCAAAGATAACAAATCTACCTACCACATGCATACGGGTACTCTTTCATGACTCAAATCGCTTTTGAGCCAAGCAATAACAATATTTATTTTCACAGAAAGAACAGGTTTATTTTCTTTAAGAGAGATGTTTTGAAAGGACTAGAAGCAACTGTGAAGAATGAAAGGCTGAAGTTAAGTATCAGTGTACAGAAAAGCAGGAAGAATCCATTTTTGTGTTGTCCCAGTTAGATCAATTCTGCTCCTTCCTCCTCCTCAAAGAAACCCACACACCCACAGCAGAGTAGATACCATTTAAAACGATCAAGACTTTTTTCCACTGAGTGTTGCCCACTTTTGGCGTCTGACAAAACAGGATCTTGTGCTTGTCACACACAAATATTCGGTCCAAGACGAATTTGGAAACTGCAGTGTGAGAGAGATTTCTCAATGCAGTGTCTCTGCAGACATTCCTGAGAAGCTCAAGTCTTTCCATATGAACCAGGGGTTGGTGGATCAGATTTCCAGAAAAAGCTTTTCCAGTTGGCTTTATGAAATGGAGAGGGGAAAGAAAAAAAAAAAGTGCAAGAATTTAGTTTTCAGATTCAATTCGAAAGTATAAAAATCCCCAAACTATGCATCCTAACTACTTCTAGATTCATGATTAAACCACTGCTACATATTAACTAAAGGAGTAGCACACAGTTCCGTTCCTGTGCTGCTGCGGTACACATTGGTTCGACTCTTAAGTCATTATGTAGTAGTAGAGAGTAGTAAGAGCTCTTCCATAAAACACTTTAAATCTGCTGAAGAACATCAGCATCTTATCTGTGTGGATACAACATGCCTTGACCAAATACTGGAACTCACATAAGCAAGTAAAAAAGCTTCCGAGGGGCTGGGACAGGAATTTCAACTGAAATTAAGCTTTAACGTCTGAGAAGATGGGGATTAGGGATGCTGATCCATCTGTCTGGGAAAGAAGAATTTAGGCTAAAAGTTCTGTGTTGGTTTCAGTTGGCATTCAGTGCAACCAAACCGCAACAAAATTAAGTGGACAAAATTCACACAATGAGCATCAGCACTTACTGTGGCAAATGAGAGAAGTAGCCGGGACTCTTCTCCCCAAAAATAGATGAACTGTTTGATATATCCCATTTTTCTGAGACTGAGACAGGAACCATGACCACCTCTTCCTCACAATTAGTGGGGAGAGAGGAAAAAGGAGCTTGTCTGATTAACAGGCAATGGGAAATATTAAATTTCTACTGATAAATCTTCCCCCTTCCACTAATGTATTTACACAATTGTCAATCCCCAATACCAATACAGATTAGGGGATGTACTGATTGAGAGCATCCCTGCAGAGAAGGACTTGGGGATACTGATGAATGAAAAATGTGCTAGCAATGCATGCTCACAGCCCAGAAAGTCAATCATATCCTGTGCTGCACAGAAGAAGAAAAAAAAAGAAAAAAAAAAAAAGCAAAGCATGGCCAGCACGTCAAGGGAGGTGATTTTGCCCCCTACTTCACTCTGGTGAGACCCCACCTGGAGTGCTGTGTCCAGCTCTGGAGTCCCCAGCACAAGAAAGACATGGACCTATTGCAGCAGGTCCAGAAGAGGGCCATGAAAATGGTCTGAGGGATGGAACACTTCCCCTGTAAAGAAAGGCTGAGGCAGTTGGGGTTGTTCTGCCTGGAGAAGAGAAGGGTCTGGGGACACCTCACCATGGCCTTTCAAGNAAAGTCAATCATATCCTGTGCTGCACAGAAGAAGAAAAAAAAAGAAAAAAAAAAAAAGCAAAGCATGGCCAGCACGTCAAGGGAGGTGATTTTGCCCCCTACTTCACTCTGGTGAGACCCCACCTGGAGTGCTGTGTCCAGCTCTGGAGTCCCCAGCACAAGAAAGACATGGACCTATTGCAGCAGGTCCAGAAGAGGGCCATGAAAATGGTCTGAGGGATGGAACACTTCCCCTGTAAAGAAAGGCTGAGGCAGTTGGGGTTGTTCTGCCTGGAGAAGAGAAGGGTCTGGGGACACCTCACCATGGCCTTTCAAGCCTTAGAGGGGGGTTATAGAAAAGACAGAGAGAGACTTTTTACCAGTGCCTGTAGTGATGGGCAAGGGGTGATGCTTTTAAACTGAAAGAGGGCAGGTTTAGAATAGCTATCAGGAAATTTTTTTGTTAGGGTTTTTTTTTGGTTTGGGGTTTTTTGGGGGGGGGGTTGGGGTTTTTTTTTGTGTTTGTTTTTTTGTTTAGGGTTTTTTTTTTCCCCACACAATGAGGGTGCTGGAACAGGTTGCCCAGGAAAGTTGTGGATGTCCCATCCCTGGAAACGTTCAAGGCCAGGTTGGATGGGGCTTTGAGCAACCTGATCTAGTGAAAGATGTCCCTGCCTGCAGCAGGAGGGCTGAGCTAGATGATTTTCAACTGTCCCTTCCAATCCGAACCCTTCTGCGATTCTATGATTTTAGGTACAGTGTCCAAGCTACACATGAGAAAGGAGTGATTTTATTTTTTACTTTTTGTCCCAATCCTCTCTAAGGAAAAAAAAATTTAAAAAAATCTCATTCTGCTTTTTCTGTTTGTTACCCTCCTCCAGTATCTCCTGCTCAGAATGTAATCTGAACAGCCTGACAGACTGCTTATCTGCCAAAAGAATTCCTTTTGCATGTAATCAGGATTATTATTATTGTTCTGCATTTCATGCTGTCAAGAGGGAATAGTTTTAGATCCAGAAACCTTATTATCCTCTTCCACACAAGTAAAGGAAGCTATTAAAACTCACTACACAGATCTGCCAGCCTTCCACTGAACACAGTGTTTATCCCAAGTATTTGGAGGATAACTTAAATTTCAGTTTTTTTGCATAGCAAAACAAAGTGTCTTGTTTGTACAGAAACCTACCTTCCATGCTGCATGACAAAAATACTTTAAACATAAGATGACTTAAGTAACCAATGGAAAAAAATTGTCCTTTGCCCACTGTGCAACTACTCTCTAATCTACATTTGCATAAGGGATTTTCAAAGTTTCCTTATAAGTTAGCAAGTACCCCATTTGTTCTGCTTTATTGCTGAAAGCACAGAACCATGCATCTGAAAGATCGACTGGTATTGAACGCTATTGTGTTCATGTTCTACTTTGGAAAAATGCTGAGATGTGAAGCACAAAGAGCACGAAACATGAAAAAGAAATGGAGACTGATAAAAAGAATCAGAGAGATTGGGCAGAGAACTAAGAGAATAGACAAGACATAGGCTTGCCCTCAAGAGCCACGAACCTGATGGCTACAGCAAGGCAGAATACAAATAATCCAAAATTGGGCCATTATATTTAAAAGGCTAGCAAAAATGACTGTCCTGACTTGATAAAGGAGCACTGTAATGATTTTCTCCTAGAAATGGAAACACATTAAGTTGAATCATTCAGATGAAACAAGACAGCAGGTTACCGTAACAAACTAGCTTTGTGAAGCCACAATGAATTCTGTTGGCTCTATCTAAATAGAACAGTCTGAATAAATAATTCCCATCTAGCAATTCCTTTTAACAACAGGAAGCCCTTACTTAATCTCTTCTTTTCTACCACTCTTTAATACATGTAACCCTTATCTCAACAGTATGCACCTGGAATTCTTCAGGCCAATGTTTTTCCTCTGGCACATGTACCTCTTCCACTTTTGTCACAGCTGTCAGTATCAATGGCTCTTGCTTGGCACCGTAGCCTAAAGAAGGAAGGGAGATAAGAGCATTACAGAGGGTGGGGGGAAGGCAACTATTTCTGCTTCACAACTAACACAACTGAACATTACTTTCTGTATTAAGCTTACAAAACATTAGGACTTGTTTCCAAATAGGAAGGTACTAGACAAGACATGAGACAGACTATGAATGTTTTAAAGGATGAACTCCGTGGGAATTTTGGATGCAATTTAAATTGAGTTTTATCAAAGAAACAAGTCCATTATCTTTTATTGTGGTTGTTTTTAAACAAACTGTGCAGAGACATAGAAATCATAAATCCAAATATCACCATTGGCAGACAATTGAGCATAACTATATGGACTTGACAGTATGAGACTCTTATTTTTCAACTAACTTCCCAAAGCATATCCAGATAAAAAGCATCATCTATCAGGTTTCTCCCTCCCCTCATATCAGTAGATAGGTTTCTTCTGTTGTAAACTCTTAGACATTACTAGAAGAAAAGTGTCATTAAAGGCCACCTTTTATTTCTTTCGTGCTCTAAGTAAATACCTCTAAGCTCTAAGCAATAAATACAAGATCCCCTCTTCCTTTGTTAGTGAACTGATGGCCTTCCTCAGAGACTGTCACAATGAAAGAATAAACTCAGCTGATATTATTGTTCTTTTTTAATGATTTTTGGGCAGCTAATAGTTTGAGGCCAAATTAAAGTAAGCAAGGGAAGAACCCTTCCCATCTTTTCCAACTGGTATGCTACAGGAAAAGTGAAAAAATAACAAGGCTGTAGCTTTACTTTACATAGTGCGGAAAGATCAAAAACAATTTGAAGCAGCTTTCCCTACCCACAAACCAAAAAGATAACGATTTCTCCCTGAAAATTTATTTCCATCCACATTGGACTACTTTTCTCTTCATATAGTTTCTTCTATGAATAAACTTTCTTCATCTGCATCCACAGTGACTTACTGTTTCATGGTCAAGAAAATGTGCGTACTGGCTATGTCCTTTTTTTAAGGGAGTACTCTGCTCCGCCTACACTGGATTTTAGCAAACGGCATACATGGAAAAGCAAGTTAAAACTGGAAACAATGTAAGCATCCAAGAAATCAGCTACAGTAAATACTGTTGTGCAGAGACCTACTTCACAGTATCCTTTTGTGAAATCAAAGTGATCTGAACATCACTGGGTAAAAACATGCCTGCAGATGCTACTAAAGATGATAGGCAGAAACTTGCTCCTTCTCATTAAGAAGTTCCTATTGCTCATGCACCCAAGACATCAGTAAAAGGCTTAAACAAAAGAACATTGATTCGTTGAGCATCTGCTGGTTTTGCCCGAGCTGTTAAGTAGATGCATTCAAATAAGGAAAATTTCTGACAAGCCATATTCCATTAGGCCTAAAAGAGTTCCTCCAGGACTGGTCACCCTGTTCGGACTTTCTCCAAAATTCTGTTGGTATATTCACATTACTTTCTTTCATTAGTCCCAGTACAAACAATAGTATCTCCAACACATACATACCCTTAACCACAGTCATGCCTTTGCAGGACTGGAGCTTAAGAAATTATACAATCTTCTGCTTGGAGAACTATTCAAATGGGAAGGAAGATTCAGCATAAGGAAAAAAAAACCAAAAAAACCCACAAAAAAAAGAAAAACACCCAAACACCAAAAAAAACCCCCCCAAAACAAAAAAAGGAGAAAAATTGGCAAGCCAAGATAATAGAAAGTAATCCTCCTGACAAATTCTGAGAACCACTCATAGAATACCTGAACTGGGAAAGAGGAGTTGGCATAGAATGAAATACTGGAAGATTTAACTACCTAACATAAGACCAGTTTATTTGCAGATGTACTAGGGCTCAAAAACAGCTGGGACCAAGGAAAGCTATGTTAGCCTGCAGTTCTCATCTGTAAGACTTGCTGAGTGAATCCCCACACAGACTTACGTTATTTGAAGAGGTACATCTAATATATTTACCCACTATCAAGTCATTGAAACAAATGGCACTAGTGATGTCAGTGCTTCAAAAGCATATCATATCATTTTGCATATCTTAGAAAGATGCAGAAAATACAAATTTCTTAGGACTGTAAGTCATGTCATCACCCTCACCCTGAACTCTCTGTAGGATGGCTTTGTAACAGTAGCTCCTGAGCAGACAGAAAACTGTAACATGCTGTGTGGTGTCATCAAAAGGCTTAAATTCCTCATCAGCTTAATACCATCTGGGCTACTTAAGCTAAGCAAAAGCCTATAAGCTGTTTGTCAGTCAAACAGCAGAGGATAAAACTGAATGCAAGAAACAGGGCAGAGGTAGCTAAGCTAAGTGCATTGTAAATGAAACAAAACTTTCCACAAGTTTTATATAATACTGCAGCCAGAAGACAAGCAGTCACAAGAGCACAAGAACTAGCATCATGTGAAATGAACTCTTTAATTCCTTGTGAATCTCCTTTGTCTTTAAACAGGCAGTTGTGCTCCACTGTTTTGCATGCGGCTTCTACTCCTAGTAGATCAAGATACTGAAACCAGTACTGCCAAACACGAGCCCCTCAGTTCTTCACCACCAAAAAAATAAGACATGATGTTAGTTTTACACACTACCAAGAAAAGCAGAAACTGAGTATCACCGCTGTCGCTTCTAGAAAATTAGTTGTTCTGTTCTCAGTCCTACTGAAGAAGTGGTAATGTGCCGAAAACTACTTTGCACAGAAGGAATATTAATGTGAAGCACTACTCGATTTTCTGTTTCATATCAAACATTAAAGTTGAACTTACCATCTGGGTCTTTAAAAGTCAATGTGATAAACTTGCTAGCAACCATGAACATGAATATCACCCAAAAGCATGCAGCTAGCAGCAGCCACTGGTGGTGCATGTTGTCAGACATGAGCCATATAAAGCTGTTGCTTCCTGTATGAAAGAGGAAAGATTGACACATTAACTATTTCTGTGCTAGTTTAGAAAAATACTTTCCATAACTAAAATGACAAAACTCTAGTATGTATGTGTGTCATAAAACATAGCAGTACATTTCACTTTCTTTTTGTCCTTCTTTCCGTACCTACCTGTAGCTGCATCCCTGTAGGTAAGTCTTAAAGACAGAACTTCCCTAGGAGCGCAATACAATTGAGACCGCATATTTAATGTGCAAAGAAATCACAGGTACTGACTGAATCCAAGCAGAGTGAGGATGAAGATATTACACACGATTACAAACACACAGTGTCTACCCTACCTTGCAGTTTCTAAGTTTGCTGGAGTGCTCTACGCACTTCTTAACTTGGTTTTTAGAAACTGTAATCCTAATAAATTATTTTTTATGGTTAAAAGTAAAGATGCAACATAGGAAACCAATTACAAAAAAGATTTAAGCCCCCAGCCATTAAGAGAAATGTAAAATTTTAAGCTACATCTTTCACAGAGTTTTCAACTTCTGATGGGCAGTGCACCCAGGGAAGCACTGGGGCTTACACCGAGTATCTGTGAAAACTCCAGTGCAAAACATAAGCTTCCATAATTTAAAAAAAACCACAAAAACCAACAAAACCCCAAAAACCTAACAGCAAACATCACTGCCCACCTACCAAAACCTACTTGAGACTCCTCAGGCTTGAATATTTATCCTGCAAAAGTAAAACACCATTGTCTCAGTTGCTGCTGGAGAGATAAGACACCCAAGAGTCTGAACTCAGGCACTGCAAAGTTCAAACTTTTGAGGATACCTACAACACAACTTTAACCAAAGAGGATCCAACACAAAAACCTCATACAATGAGATCCACACTCTTGTGAGGTTTGTGCTTGTAGCCTCAGGAAGAATAACAAACCAAAGCCAGCCACGTAACTAGCAACAGGATCAAATTCACTCCTAAAGTAGCCACACGCAGCTTCAATGAGAGTCACATCTGCGTGGTTTTTGATTGCACCTTCTATACAGCCACCTGTGTGAATTGCCAGGGGGTGAGAGTTGTCCTCATCCCCAGCTAAGATGCTAAAAACATGCTAGTTAATACTTCTAAGCAAACCTTGTATTCAGTTCTTTCAGTCATATACCCATTCCACCTTTTGCACTCCCACAAACCTTTAACACCAAGTAAGCCTGTTTTTGACATCATTTCAGCATGTCCACCTGCAACATCCGTGCTAATGCTACCGGTAGTGATCACTTTTCCAATTAGCTTTTGCCTTCCAGCAATGCAAATGTTTCCAGGAAGGGTTCTCACCCTAGCTGACAGAAGTGAAATGTCTTCAGGGTATGTCAAAAGCCTGTAAAGGCAGACAAGTAGTTCAAAACAGATTTGGGACTCTAAGGATGTATGTGAAATGGGGGAGAGGAGGAAAAAACCCAGAATATATTCAATTGAAAAAAAATCATATTTTTTAGCTAGGATGGCAGTGTTAAGGCTATTTTTATTTTCTTGGTGCAATATTTTACAGTTTGGCTTCTGAGAGGTCCTTTTTTCCCCTCCTTTTATGATTTCATTTTTAAGCACTTTTCCTCAAAACACTCCATTTAGGTAAAAATATGCATCAACTGTCTTTTGGACAATTACAGGTGCTGCGACTTTCACATAGTTGACATTTGTCATCTCCCATTTTCTGCTGCAACTCCCTAGCTGCCAACTGAGCATGCAATGTCCAAGACAGAGTATCTTCCTCAACATCAAAAACTGTTTGCTGGGAAGGGCAAATAATACGGTGTGAATTCTAGAGCACTGACCTCTTTCCAGCTAAGTAGTTCAAAAGTTATTCTCATCCTACGGTTGCACTAGTGCAAAACTTGCCCTAAGATTCAGGCTGAAAACTACCAGGTCTCAAAGGTGCTCATTTTTCAGTCTGACACAACATCCACCATCTCCCATTTAGAGCACTGAAATTTATCACCTTTGCTTTCAGACATCACAGTGATTTGGAAAATTTTCCAACTCTCACAGATGAGAGAAGTGCGAAAATAAATGTCAGGACACAAAACGTAGCAGTGACATTTTTACTGTTTGGGTAGCTCTGCTAAAACCATGAGAAACCAGTCAGCACTCAAAATACACCCGAACCTGTCTTCAAGGCAGTAGACTGACAGAAGCTTGCAGAGAACATTCAGCAGGACCAGAATGCTCTTTCTAACCATCACGTATAGGCTTTTCAGAGACAGAATGAATGGTCTGGGCCAGACCCTTCTGTCTAACCCAGTATATTTGTTCCACATAAAGAACGGTAGAAAATGACCTCCAACTTTTGTAGCATCCCTGCTGGTCTGACCGCTTTTATAGCAGTGATGGATGCACACCATTCAGTAAGGATTATTGATCTATCCCCTTATGTAATTTATGTATTGGATTTCTAAGAAGTTGCGTTAAGTGACATGGGAAAAGCGGTTTCCACGTGCTCTGACCTGAAAAGCAGTTAGTGCACACAAGACCCTGCTCCCAAATCCTACGCTCTAGAGATCAGAGAACAACATTTCAGCCAAAGATACCTACGAGCAGCACACCACCTACCTCAAGGACTGGGCTCTGCCACCAGAAAGGGCACAGAATTGCTGTCACATCCATAACAACCACCACTATTACCCTTCAATACATCAAAGCCGAGAGGAAAATACCAAGCTGTTTTGTCTACTCCGTTTTTCATGTGCACAGCAAATCTGCAATCATACTCATCAATCTAAGAGTCCTGTCAGAAGATTTGTCATAATGTAATTACAGTGGCTGGCACTGCTACTCATTTCTGGCATCCCAAACAAAACTACATCTATATCAGCAGCTCATTACCTTCCTCAAGAAGCAGGACTAATCAAAATTATATACAAGAAAAACTCGACCATTATGCTCACTTAAATGCAATGACCGGTAATGTTTTTAAAATAACATGTTTATGTTGTTTCCCTTTCTCTAGCTGCTTCTTTAATATTTTTATCATTTTCCCAGAGTAATCGCACTTCCTGTTGTACCTCCAATCTTACTGCATTTTTGTTGCCTCTCCTGTTACTTATTTTCTGGTGAATATGTGTACTAGCTTCTGTTTTTTCCTCTTCGATAGTTCAGCTGTCAAATGTGTCTTTTACTACTTCTTGCCTAATACAGTTTTCATTACAAGTAGAAAAAACAAGAAAGCTGTTGAAGGTTTAGTCCGTTTTCTCACAATGAAATACGCAGGGATTTTTCAAGTTACTCCTTCTCCCTCTTACTGCAATTCCACAACTTTTAGGAACATGAGATCCCCCAAATCTCTCTCTCTCTCCATCCATTCCTCCTTCCCCCCCCAGACTAGTTGCCCCAAAGACAAACCACCGCATAACCCTCAGATCAGCCAGACGCCAGTTTTGCACAGAAAATAATGGGATTGCAAATGCAAACACAAACCAAAGATCAGGACACAAAGCATGGCAGGTTTGACCCACAGCCTGCGAGTAACCTGTTACCTGGGAAAAACACTTACACTTAGCGGAAGATCGATGCCTTTATGCAAACGATGGGACAAAGCGCAGACGATTTAAGCAACGCTAAAACTCAGCGCACAGCCTCTGCTCTGCAGCTTACGCTGCTTGGATAGGGGCTCCTCGGTAGGACAGTCCCCACACGCATCATCAACAACAGCGGCACGCCGGTAGTCTCAAACCGGCAACTGCTTGCCCATCAGCATGTGGCTAATGATGTAATTTGAAATGGAACTGCTAACGAAGGCCAAAACAACAGCTAGGTGGGACGCCTGATCCATTTTCATCAAGGCTTCTTCCTTTGCGTTATCTCAAAGTTAAGAGATCTGGATGATTTATTACACTCTTCAAAAACATTTTGGGCTAAAATCTACCATGCGTTCCTCTGGCAAGTTGCGTCGTGCTACTAAGTGTTGTACCGTACGCTCACGGTAACTGGCATTTCCGGAAGCTGCTTCTTTCCCAAAGCTTTCCTCTCCCCCTACGGGAGGCAGGACCAGGTCCATGGTCCCTTCCCTACCCAGGGCAGGCACAGCTCACCTGTCCTAGGGAAGAAACCCAGGGACGGGAGCGCAGCCCCTGCAATGAAACACACTGCAGCCCAGGGCAGGCTCAGCCGGCACCCACCCCACGGCCCCCAAGCCGTGACCCTGACCGTGACCCTGACGCCGCCTGCCCACCCCGCACACCCTGCCCGGCCTGAGGGACCCCAGCTCCAACTCCCCCGGGTACAGGTGACCGCGGCTCCTCCTTCCCCAGCACCGGGGCTGCCCGGGGGCTCCATTCACTGCCCCGCGGAACGGGGCGGGGGGGGCGATAAAACCGGGGGGGGCCCCCGCCGGGAAGAGCCGATACGGCCGCCGCCTGGCCGGCACGGGACGAGCCGAGGCGAAGCCCGCTCCCAGCCCTCGCTCCGGGCGCAGGGACCCGGCCTGGAACAGCCGAAAACTTCCCCCGTTCCGGAGACGGCGGCAGGGCGGGCTTCCCCTCACCGCCGGCACGGAGACGCCNGACCGGCCGGAGCAGTCTCTCGCCGGGGCTACCGGCCGCCAGGCCTCCCCTCCCCGGCCCCGCCCCGGAGTACCGGACCCCCGGCTTACCGGCTCTCCAGCGCCGCTCCCCGCAGCCTCGGCCCCCAGCGGCGAGGCGCCGCGCCCGTCGGGGGCCCGCCTCACTCGGCGGCGCGGCCGGCCCGCTCG
>VZSF01004752.1:183403-233288 GCA_013398295.1 Chionis minor
GTGGCTAGCGCTTCTTGGCGGCGCCCACAGCTAGCGCTCAGGTGGGCAGGCGTGTATACAGGTCTGTACGTGTGTTTGGGTTTGGTTTGGTTTTTTTTGGGTTTTTCTGTGGTCTTTTTACTGTTAAAAATAATAGGTCCCTAATGCTAGTGTTTAAAAAAAAATTTTTAAATTTTTTAAAAAAAAGGCTTTTGTGCACCCGCAGGACTCTGATACCCACAAATCCCACCAAGGCCAGGAGCTGGTGATGGGTCTGTTTCTAACAGCTGCTTCAACAGCTGCTGTTGGGGACGTACGGCGGTGTGCGGCTGTAGGGAGGTGTTACAGCGCCAGGGCAGCATCCCCAAAACTGCAGAAACGAAGCTCAAACGGTGGAGCAGGGACCCCTGGACAGTGGCTAGAGGAGGGGGCAACACTAGAGCAAAGCCACCCCGTTTTACAGCTCATTGGACACTGAGGTGCCGGGGACACGTCTTCCAGTGTGAAATTAGGTGATGCAACGCGAAAGGTGGCATTGCAGGGACCCCAAAAGGACGTGCTCCTGTTAGCCAGCACAGAAGCTGTCCTGTGGTATTGTCCTCTTGCGTCTAGTCACCAGAATTGATTCGCCCACTGGGAACTGGTGAATTGAGTGGGAGGCACAGGGAAATCCCATCTTTCAGACGAAGAATCAGAGTAAACAGCATCCTACAGAGGGTCCTTGTTGATCACCCCAAACTAGTTGTATGACTAGGGCATGCTGCATGAGAAGCCCTTGCTTCCGGCCTTCGTGTCTTCTTCCATCTCTGTGTCTTCTTCCCAAGTATGTTCTGTCCTTGGAAAGTTTCCACAGAGTTTCCATGTTCTGACCACACAAACCGAATAATTTGGAGCTCAGTGGTGGGAGAGGTGCAAGTCCCAAAATGCACACAAGGAAGAAAACATGGCTGAGAAATCTTAAGTGGATTTTTAGCCTTTGGGGAATGATCCCTAATCCCAGGCCAGTTGGTCTGATGTCCACGCTGAGCAGGGTTGGCCCCCTCTGCGGTAGACTCGCAGTTCGTGCTACACAGCACTTCACCCTGGTTCTCCTCTGAGGTCTTGTGTGGAGAACATAAAATTGCCAATTACGGGGTTGTGTGAATAAAGTAAATACCTAAATAACATCCCGTCCCGTGAAGTTGATTTGCCACGGAAGACTTGAACGCTAATAAAGACATGCCCTAAACCCTAATGAAGTCTGTAAGGAGCACAGGGAAGCTTGCTACAGTCAGGGCCAACAGTTCAAGACAGGACAAATTCAGAAGAGACAGAATAGTAGTAGAAGTTTCTCTCTGTGTCTGTGTGTCCACTTACCAATTAATGAAAATAACCCAATGGAAGTAGAGTTTAAAATGCTTTCACAGCTAAAAAATATATTGTAAATGTATAAGAGCCCAAATCAAAACTTATACCAGCAAGTTGAAATTAGTTCCTCTTCTAGAACAAGGGAGAAGAAACGTAGGTTAGAAGAGGCAGTCTTAGCTTACATATTCACCTTGCGTATTTCCCAATCTCTCTTTTTTTAGTCTGCATTGCTGTATGGAGCCCGAGTCTGAGACTCACTGACACAGACGCACACGTAACTTGTGTGGTTTCCAGTCCTGAGTTGCAGGTAGTAGGACTCTGTGTGCTACGTTAGATGCCTCATTGAATGACCAAGAGGCAGCACTCTTCCCCGTTGGAGGAGGATTTAGTCCCTCTGATCCGTGCCTTTCCAGACGTGACTACCGTGGTGCACTGTGCCGGAGCCTGCTCAAGGAAACCCCAGAACGCTGTCGTTGGTACGGACGCTGGTGCCAGCCTACAGAGCAGAGCAGCCCAATGCAAATGCGTTAACAATGATATGTTCGGTGCTATGCTGATGGCTGTCAGCAACCAGTGAAGCAGCAGAAACATAGATCTCGCTGGGAAAACAGTAGTCAGAAACCCAAGTTCTCTGCCTGACTCTATGTTTGTTTGTACCAGCACCTTGAGGCATCCTTGTGCCTCCCTTCCTCTGCCTGTGAAGAAGAAATGGTGATAGTGATTGTTACCTTGTTGGCAAAGCACATTAGAAGTCTGTGGCTGTCACCAGTTTGAGACTTGCACAGGCTAGAAAGATGCTTCTTTCTTCAGGCTTCAGAGCGACAACTACAATTGCAGCCATGCACAGATTTATTAATAAGCGGTCTCCAGCTGTGGAACCAATTCCTGCCAGATTATCAGGCTCAGCCCAAGTATTTTAACCTTTCAAGTATGTTGTTATTGACATGTATAATAATTAATCCAGTATAAAAGGAAGCAATTTTCCAAACTAAGCACAGTTAATAAGCTTTGTTGTCAGTAATTGGGCCTGAAAGTGTCTGATGAAGTTGAAGAACGTGTGGCATAGGCAACTGTACAGTTGGATTATACAGTTGCTAGTTCAGGCAGACAGGATTCTTGCTACTAATAATGTGAAACTATAGTGGGGTTGAGCGCTTTAAATAGGCAGCAAAACCAATGTTTGAGTCTGGGTTCTTTTTAATACTAAAGAATTTTCACACTGCCAGAGCAATATAAAGGACAATTGTGCTGGTGGAGAGTCACCCTCCTCTCTCTGAGACATTCTGAAGTGACAGCAGCTTCCTCAGAGATACGCCACTGAAACCAATGGAAGTGATGCACACATTTTTCTGTAAGGACAAGGGCCTAAACTGGAAAACTTCATCTTAATATCACGCTCAATGTTAATGCCATTAAAAAATGGGTTTATGTCCTAATAACTCTTCTATATCTTTATTCCAGTTTTGATGTTTCTCCCGGAAGAGTCTTACTTGCGAAAGATCAGCATTTGCAACTTGACCGGTGAAGAGGACCAGGTGTGGCACTGGAGACCTGAGCTGCAAGAGCATATTCAAGTATTTTAAGAAATTATTATCCGTCAGTGGCAGACTGTCTTGACTGTCCTCAGTATGAGTTAATTCTAAATAAGGGTTTAAGCATACCAAAATGTTTAAATGAGCTCCTGTCTTGGACAAGATAAGTAATCATCCATACTACGGCTTGCATTTGAACACACCCAGCCTAATCACACTGAAAGCACCCCCATTTTCCTTGACTTTCCAAGCTCATCCTATTCAGCAAGAGCATAGGCTTGCCCATATTGTTAAACTATGTTTATTTTTTTGCTGTTTGCTATTATTTCAGATTTTAATCCAATGCCAATTACTAGAAATAGTCTTGGTAGCCCTTTTAGTCGTGCTTTGCCTCCGTAAGAACTGACCTTAAGACAAGTCACCTGTTCAGCATCAAGTACTGAGGAAGAACAAATCTTATTTAAATCAGCCGGAACACATGCTTTCCGTAGTGCAGTGCCGTTATTAGTGAAATCACTGATCTGCTTCATGACTGCATTTCTGAGGCATGACTGATCACTGAAGGAGCTCTCGTGTGTACAAGCACCTTGCTTTGCAACTTGTCAGACATAGCACCTCTGGCATGCAATACATTTATTAGGGTGTGATCTTCATAGAATCGTTTGGGTTGGAAGGGACCTTAAAGATCCTCTAGTTCCAACCCTGATTCTATCTCATTCTGGAACTTGAGCGAGCTGGTTTAAACGTGAATCCTGTTGATAGAAGACAGAAAATATAGAATACCTTGTGGCCTCTACAGTCATTAAGAGACACTGCAGCAATCAAAAAAATGAGGCTGAGGAATACAGGGGTGTTCAGCCTCATATAGATGCAGGATTTACTAGTGTGGTCTGAATGTAATACATAAAATATTATATGTTTCCTGGATTATTTTTTATCTAAAATAACTTTAGCAAGGAGGGACCTATAAAGCACATGTCTAAGATAGCTGGTGTATAGGAAAGACTGAGCTCTGTGGAAGGATTGGGCAGGCTTAGGGCTGGTATCTGCAGCAAAATCAGACTGACTGTAGTAATGGCAAGATCAGATCCATAAGCAGCAAATGAGACTTGTTTTCAGCTGAAGTCCACTTTTTATTTCAGGGTAGTTATAAGTGCCTTGGAAATTGTTAAATCTTTGTATGTCATTACACCATTTGATTGCCTTCTGAGTAGGAGATGAAAAGTTTAGACTGAGGTAAGTAGGTCATTAGCTGAAGCATCCAGTTTACCTTATAGTCTTAAGAGACTTAGTCTGAGTTATTAGTTTGAAAGGGAAAACAGCTTTATGGGGTTTAGTAACAGCAACGAGCTGAACATGTTGCCAGGACTGGGCTAGAGTAGCTAAGAACTACATTTAATTATCAAGTCAATGGCAATTAAAATTGAACCAAATAATTGTAAATTAATTATATAGGTGCTAAAATGAGTGCAGCCAACACGCAAATTATCATGTCAATGTAGCAAGATAAGTCAATTCTTTAAACAAAAGTCAGAAATAACAATTGAGTTTTAAGTCCTGGTTATGGGTATTCTCCAAAGGAGAGAAATTAAGACAATTGACTTGAATGAATTAGTATTCAAAACAAGTAACTTTACTTCAAAGTAACCTGCTACCCTCTTTTAACCCTCCCCTTTCCCCATGGCCTGAGTCAGACAGCTGGATTTGCCAACTTTCATTTCTCTCTGTGGCTGGCAGAGTCAAACTGGCAAGCAGCTGGGTCTTATATCCACCTGCTGCATCCACTATGGGACAAATTGGTTCCAGTCTGTTTCCAGGTGACAAAGTTGTTGTGACTGCCAGTACGGCGCTCACCATCATATGTGTGACTTGGGCTCCAACAAGGGCAAGCTGCGCATGCCCGTGCCATGCCTTGCCAGGAGTTACAGGATCGTCAACGCGGAGACACAGAGTACCAGAGCTGCTCTGGGCACAGATAAAGAAGTGAGGCAGGATTTTTTTAAGATTTTTTTTTTTTTTGGTCATTGTTACTCAAAAGGGAGTATTGGGTGGAAGCTGCTGTGCTACTCTGAGCCAATACTTTACCTTGCAGTGTTTGAGATCACACTCTCAAATGTTAAAGAAACACATAAGGGCAGCGTGCTAAGCAGAAGACACAATTCCTGTCCAATCTGGTACCAGTAGTGCTGCTGTAGCAAGGGTCGGTAGAGCTGTTGTCTTCTGCTTGATTATCACCCAGTTGGAAAACTGACCGGTTTTGGGGCAAGCAGAAACACCTAAAGGAAGACTCTTATGAGTCATATGAGGAGCGGCTGAGAGAGTTGGGATTGTTTAGCCTGGAGAAGAGAAGGTTGAGGGGAGACCTTATCACTCTCTACAACTACCTGAAAGGAGGTTGTAGCGAGGTGGGGGTCAATCTCTTCTCCCAAGTAACAAGCAATAGGACAAGAGGAAATGGCCTCAAGTTGTGCCAGGGGAGGTTTAGGTTGGATATTAGGAAAAACTTTACCGAAAGGGTTATCAGGCATTGGAACAGGCTGCCCAGGGAGGCGGTGGAATCGCCGTCATGGTTTAGCAGTGGTTTTGGCAGTGTTAGGTCAGTGGTTGGACTCAATGATCTTGAAGGTCTCTTCCAACCCAAGCGATTCTATGATTCTATGATTCTATGAAGACTGAGGGGTCACTTGGGCTGTACAAGCGTGAGAAGAGAAAAGGAGAGGTGGAAGGAAGCACAGAACCCAGATCCCATTTGCTAATGAATGTGTGCAGGATCAGAGTGGAACAGCATTCGCAGGGACATTGAGTGCTTCAAATAATTTATAACTTGCTGGTTGGGGCTGGCTCTTGGGAGGTGGCAGATGTGGTATTTATCAGGAGGAATTTGAACATTTGTTTGCCATATCCCAGTATCCCAATAATTAGCTAGGAACAGCACCGCTCTTGTGAAGGCAAGAAAAAAAGGTTCATGTCAGAAATCCAGGGCTTGTAAGTCTAGAAGGGTTATCCTAAAATGACAGGCAATCTCTCTACAATCTGAACTCAGGAAGGCAAGTCTGGGAGAGTTGGGGCTTTACTTCACAGCTCTTCTTGGCACGTCCTCCTGGCCAAGGCAGTGCAAAGGCAATCTGTGCTCCAGCCACGGGGAATCACTCTCCAGGGCCCATGTCCTCCTGCACGGTGCAGCCCCTGGGCCTTACCTCGGTGGGTAGTCCTCTGGGTATGTGGTCCTCAACCAAGAGTAATTTTGGAGCTATTTATGTCTGACTGTTTCCAATGGAAATTAAGAAACTCCCCCCCCCTCCCCAGAATCTGGAGCTTAGTCTATAGTTTCCTTGATTCTTTATTTAAAAGGAAAAAGAGAAACACAAGGATGAAATTCCTTGTGTTTTTAGGGGATTATTCTGCTGCCTTCCCAAATATGACCTCTTAATGATGTTACCATACGCCCTTGAACTCACCGTGCATGTTCACATGCTAAAATATTAAAAAAAATAAAAAGGGAGAGGGAACTTCCCCAGCCAACATGTCAACAGAAATAGGGATAGGAGGAAGAGTTAAGAGGGAGAAGTTGAACTGTTTCAAGGAATGTGGCCTTTGGAGCTGCAACACAGAGGTCAGTATAATTCTTCAGCCACTGAAACTTATGGTGAAGTTTCTTGTCCTTGAAAAACAGACATCAGACCCACAAGATTTTCTAGCTTTACTTTGACTTTCTGTGGTAAATTTTTATTTCCTTCAGCTTAATGTTTCTCAAGATATTAGTGCACAGCCAGTCTTGGTCTGCAACAATGAAATCTTGTTCTCACTAAGGCAAGAACATATGGGAGATTGTCTATTTGAAAGGTCCTGTGTTTAAAATGAGTGTATTTTAACCAATCATGCCAACCCCCACCAAGGTGAAAATACGAGGGTTTAGGTAAATGAAGAAAGTTTTATGACACTGCTTTCAGCCTCATTGCAAGGAAAAGGCTGAAAAATATAAGATGATTTCAACATTTGGTATAAAGCTTTGACATGTCCTGCAGTATAGCTGATGGTCATCAACTAAATTCTCCACATATTCAGCTCACCCTAAAAGCAGTTGATGTTTTGGAAGTGCATCATCACCACCATTCATCAAACCTTACGTCAGGACCAGCCATGACAGATCAACCGTGAGAAACATCATGGCTTATCCCCGGGAATTTCTTCATCTAAAAAGAAGGAGAATTATTTTACATCTTTTTGCGATGTATTCAGCTCAAATGAAAGACGGTCAATGAGATGAAATCTGTGTTCACAGACAATCTCTCACAAGTATTATAAGATACTCAGTTACAAAGCACACAGTTAAATGAAGAAGTCACAAATGCCATTGCATTTGGTATTTGACAAATAGCAATATCAAAGGTGTCAGTTTTAATCTTATACTTCAAAGAAAAAGTCATTGTTGTTTAATGTGTTAGACTGTGCTTTATATCTGTCACTGTAGTGTTCAAAAAGGTACCAGGATGTGTTTTTTCAGCTGATGTTGCTCTCAATTGCAAAATCTACAACTGAACTCAAAATGGTGAAATGAATTTAAAAATCACCAAACAAAGTAAAAACGCCATTTTCAAATGTGAGCTAAGTATTATCACAAAAAGTGGCGGTCTTTAGTGGTCCAGGATACCACTGCAGAGCACAGATCCTACTGTCGCAACTCTCTTCTCAGTTCCTACCCAGTTTCTTTGTAAATATTGTGGATTGCCCAGATCAGCTGTATTAAGCATTCCTCCTCTTGCAATCTAACATCATAAACTCTTATTGAATACAGTATTTTTTGACCATTCAGAGCTAAACCTCTCCCCTTCTTAGGCTGTCAGCTCTTGTTGCAGGGCACTAGGTCCCCTGTTCATCTTCAGTCCCTGTGATTCTTACAGAATCACAACTATTTCTTTTTTTAGCGTAAGGGACACCCCAGCCCTGCATTTGGAAGCATCACACCATTTAGGTATGTTTCCCCAGCAACACTGTATTTATTTATTTTAATTTGTATCTCCAGAAAAGAAGGAGGCTGCCATCCATCCATCCATCCATCCATCCATCCATCCATCCATCCATCCATCCATCCATCCATCCATCCCTTCCTCCATCCTCTCACTCACTTCATTAAGGAAACCATGTCCCTGAGCAGTGGCTCATTGGCCCAGGCAATGCAAAGAGAGCAGATTATTTTGTTCTCCAGGAATGATAACAACAGCAACACACTGGGCTTCGTTCTCTTGGATAACTCATAGTGCTAGAATGTGCGTAGCACTGTTGTTGTCTAAGTGTGCTCATTACAGAAGTTATTGGGTCAAATCCATGTCTGCTGTCTTCTCAGGGTTGTTGCTAGAGTTAGAACAGGGAAAATTCATTTTGGCTATGTTTTCTCTGAACAAAAGGTGAGGAACTCTGCTTGATTGCGTCTGTCTTCGTTTTATTGTCACATTGTAGTCAGTACAAGGTTAACCTGCATGCAGGTTTCATCTTACCCAACTCCTTCCCCCAGGAAAAATCACTTTTTTTGACTAGGATTTCACAACTACATGAGTGAAGTGCATTATTTAATCCATGGCGAAAATAAAGCTGCTTTAAAAAAAGCTTGTTAATGGTAGTTTGATGCTGAAGTTACTTCAGCACTGCCTTTCAGAGTTGCAAGGAAGATCATGCACTGTAGCAGCATCATTGTTATGTGCCAAAAACTCAGCAAATGACTAGAACCTGTTAGGCTACTCGATACAGTGATTGTGTAATTTTTTTAGTGTAAAACCAGGAGAAATTGTATATACAAATATGTTTCTTGGGCAGAACAGAGGACATTTTAAAATATTTTTAAATTGATAGCTTGGATTTTGGAAATATATCCAATATACTCTCTAGAATTTGGTTTTGAAATGCATCATGAAGCTTTAATATAGTCTTTATTGCCTTGTTTAATGTTGTAGTCATATATCTTACTGCGTTTCATCATAGATTGATTGGTTTTTAATTTTACAGCCCTCCTCACTCTCCCATTAAGCACTATCTTCTGTAGACACTGTATTGCTGGCCAGGAATACATATGATAGTTTTGTCAACAGAAACAAAAAGAAAATTTAAATTACATACAATTAATTTTCCTGTCTCAGGACTATTCATCCAACTAAATAAGCACAACATGCTCTCCAGTTCCATGTGACTTTGTGAGAGTCACGTACCTTTAACCATCTCAAATCTCTGAGGTTAGCAATGATGACCTGAACAGGATTCACCAGTTTGCACCGTATCTTTTTATATTAACAAGCGATGAGATGCAGTCCCAATGTGTCATCTCTGCTAAAACCTCTCCCCAGTAAGATGTACTTAGGAGAAGGTGGCTGACGTAACCATTGATGTGGCTGCCTGTTTTCTTGCTGAGTTTTGGCTTTTCCTCCTTCTTTAGCAATTCAGTCTTTCCAGGGAAAAACCTTAAGTACTCTGCTTGTTTTTAAGTATGGTGTCTTACAGCAAATTATACCATGGAGGAAGATCTGTCTTCTCCAGTTACTTGCAGACAAGAATGCTAGAGAGGCTCCAGCCTGTGCTTGTTTCTGGTAGTAGGGCTGAAACAGGCAGGTACTGGGCTTGACAGAATATAGAATCATAGAATCATAAAATCACCTAAGTTGGGAGGGACCTTTAAGATCATCAAGTCCAGCCATTGACCTAACACTGCCAAAACCACCGCTAAATCATCCCTAAGCACCACTTTTAAATACCTCCAGGGATGGTGACTCAACCACTTCTCTGGGCAGCTTTTTCCAGTGCCTGACAACCCTTTATGTGGAGAAGTTTTTCCTAATATCCAATCTAAACCTCCCCTGGCACAACTTGAGGCCATTTCCTCTTGTCCTATCACCTGTTACTTAGGAGAAGAGACTGACCCCTGCCTCTCTACCCCCTCCTTTCAGGTAGTTGTAGAGAGTGATGAGGTCTCCCCTCAGCCTCCTTTTCTCCAGACTAAACAACCCCAGCTCCCTCAGCTGCTCCTCATAAGTCTTGCTCTCTGGAACCTTCACCAGCTCCATTGCCCTTCTCTGGACACGCTCCAGCACCTCAATGTCTTTCTCGTACCAAGGGGCCCAAAACTGAGCACAGTATTCAAGGTGAGGCCTTACCAGTGATGAGTATGAGGGCACAATCACTTCCCTAGTCCTGCTGGCCACACTGTTCCTGATAGTTGTTGGTCTTCTTGGCCACCTGGGCACACTGCTGGCTCATATTCAGCTGACTGTCCACCAGGACCCCCAGGTCCTTTTCTGCAGGGCCGCTTTCCAGCCACTCTTCCCCAAGCCTGTAGCGCTGCATGGGGATGTTGTGATGCAAGTACAGGACCTGGCACTTGGCTTTGTTGAACTTCATACCATTGGCCTTGGCCCATCCATCCAGCCTGTCCAGATCCCCCTGTAGAGCCAGCCTACGCTCAAGCAGATCAATGCTCCCACCAAACTTGTGTCACCTGCAAACTTACTGAGCATCCACTAGATCCCCTCGTCCAGCTCACTGATAAAGATATTAAACAGAACCGTCCCCCACACTGAGCCCTGAGGAGCACCACTTGTGACTGGCTGCCAACTGGATTTAAATCCATTCCATTAACCACCACTCTTTGGACTCGTCCATCCAGCCAGTTTTTTACCCAGCGAAGGGATAGAGCGCTCCTCTGCTGAGTCAGAACTTGTTTTTCTTTGTGGATAGTCAATCTGAGACCTAGCTCTCCACTCTCTTCTTTGTTATTATTTCCTTTGAGTCATGCTTATTCTCTCTCAATTTTTCCTGTTCTGTTTTGGCTTTGGAATAATTCCTTCTTTATTTTGGAGTCTTTGCAGCCATCAGAAAGTGCAGCAGTTGCCATTTAAGACAGGCAAACAAGGTGCATTTTCAAGATGTGTTCCTATAAAAGGGAAAAGAAAGCTCACCTCATTGCATTTCATGCACTGTTGCTAGCTTTGAGAGACGTTCATGTGCGTAACTGTCACAGGGGAAAACTGCTCAGTTCACACAGTGTAAACCAAATGAAGACTGAAGAGGTTTACTGATTTATTAACAGCACATAATTAACCAGCAGTGAATAATATATTCAAGATCAATACCAACAGATAAGCCACAACACTAGACACTCACAGTTACTGAACTCCTACAAATTTTTTAACACCCTTCTATAACTAATTCCCAAAAGTTCAAATCCCACACAGGGAGTGACGAATACCCACCCCCCTCCCCTGAGTGTGGGGCTCCCTTCCATGCCCACCTCTTCTTTGGGGGATGTGGCTGCTCTGGCTGTCTGTGAACCCCCTGCTGCTCCTGACACCCCCGGGACCACCGAGGAAGCCCCGTGGGGCCACAGGCAAAGGGTCCCTCTGTGCTGCACCCACTGTGTCACCCCGCTGGGTGCCGGCTGTGTCCCCTGTTCCACATGGATGCTGCACCCTCTGTGCTGCGCAGGGGCTGTTGGTGTTGCAGGGCCAACCCTGGCGCTACCAAACCCTGCTCTGTTCCTTCCCATCCCCAGCTCTACCCGCGGTTACAAATTTTGCTGCGTCTTTTGTACTTCTTTTCAAGCTCACTCCTTCTTTGTTTCAAAAGACTCCAACTCCCTGGTTACTGTTAAATCCTGTGGATGGTCCTCCTCCTCTTTAGCAGCACCGGTTTGAGCAAACACCCTCTCAGATGGTTTCTGGCACTCCACTCATGCATGCTGTTGACACTCACGTTCCTGTCTCACCAGGCCATTTTGACAAGGGTGGTCCACAAGAGCGATCCCACACACAACATTTTGCTGGCAAGAAATACTTATAAAGAAAAGGGAGTAAATGCAGATGGGAGACAGGAGCTACAAAATGTCTGTATTCCTGCCACCACACTATCATTGTCCCTCATTTGTCTTGTCTGGCAGCAGCGACATATTAGGGGAACTCTTATTCTAGACATTTACATCTAACACTGGGTCTGGAAACTTTGGTCCCCATTGGGCTCAGCAGGGGCTTAGCAACACGCAGTCCTCAGAGTAGAGACCAAAGTGAGCAGAGGGCTTGTTCATGGAGTCCTCCCCCAAGCAGGGAGAGCCCTCTCAATTCAAGGTTTGGCCTACATGGAACAACTCAGCTCAAGAAGATGATGTGTAAATACAGTGTTAATGGACCCAAATTCTGTAAGAAAGAGTCCTTAATTCTATGCCTATAACAAAAGCCACTGTGCTTCTTCAAGCAGACCCTTGAGAATGGGCAATAATTCAAAAAACTGTTGAAATTTATTTGAGGAGGAGATTAAAAGCTTTAAAAAGACATTCATCTGCAAACTGGAGAGTCCCCTCCAAAGGAAAGCCTGCCTTTTGTTTTCCAGTGACTCTTTTGGACAGATGGTTACAGGCTGGGACTCAGGTGGGGAGAGAAACAGCTGCTGAGGGTGAGACGTACATCTCAGTGGAGGCTATGGGGGAGGCATCACTACTGATGGGCAGTTTTGGATCCAAATCCAAATAGTATAAACAGACTTAGTATTAACAGCTCTTAGTTTATTGTTGTTTGTCAATCTGGTCCAATCGCTAGACTTGGGAGTGGCCGTTTCCATGAAACTTACAGTTCCAACATTTTCAGGCCAATAAAATGCTTTAAAAGCTGTAAAGCTTTTGCTTTTTGCTACAGAAAAGCTTTTGCTGAGTGATATAATCTAATAAGATGAGAAAATAATCAGGCCAATGAGTGTCACAGAATCACAGCATGGTAGGGGTTGGAAGGGACCTCTGGAAATCATCTGGTCCAACATCCCTGCCAGAGCAGGTCCACCTACAGCAGGTTGCACAGGATGGCATCCAGGCAGGTTTGGAATGTCTCCAGAGTTGGAGACTCCACCACCTCTCTGGGCAGCCTGTGCCAGTGCTCTGCCACCCTCAAAGGGAAGAAGTTCCTCCTCATATTCAGATGGAACTAGGTCCAGACATAACCACTTTGGCCAAAGAGCAGAATAAAAGTTAGCTCAAGTCTTACAGCTATCAGGAGTCAGAAGACATACAAGAGTTCATGCAAATGAAATTTATCATGTCAGGGAAGCAATCAGTTCATTTTCAATACCAGTAAAGTTCTGTATAAATACATCCAACCTGAAACAAAGTGAGAAAATTAATTGCTTTCGTACTAAATGAGTCAAATTACTTAAGAAAAATACAGATATCTTCAGCAATAATTGTAAGTGACAGTGTTTGAGCACTTACTCATTTTGAATGGCACTCAACTCAGATGTCTGACAGGAGTTAAGTGCTGCTAAATATGGCTAAGGTTTGGGTTAAACTCCTTGCTGTTCGCTCAGTGACAGGTGCATAACTTGAAGTGTCTGGAAACCTGAGCTCCCCGTTATTTAGACACTCGGCTTCCTAGATGGGTCATTTTTTGTGTATGGTCTTAAAGTCAGGCCAATAATGAGCAATATCACCAACACAGGGTTAGTGGGTCATGATACTGACATGGATTAATGTAGTCCGGTGGTTTCCCCTCTCTGGCTGGTGGGTTTAGAGTGAGTGGTGTTTGAGGAAACTTGGTTGGGTAGTAAAAATTGTCTACGATCAGTTCTCCCTGTAGCCAGCTCTTGGTGAGACAAACATTTATTTTAACATACTGTCTTCACATATATGAATGGACATTTAGGATTTGGGTATTTATCAGAAATCTGAGATGTATGGTATACATGTTAGTCTATATGCTTTACTCTAGTAATCACTGTAAGGTATCCACTACCACAGACTGTGGTAATCCTCCCATAAGTACAAAATTATAATTTACATATAACTATACTCAAAGAAAATTAAAGCTATGAATTAAATCATTCAGATTTAGGAGGCATGGATGAATGAGTGTCAGCATTATAATCCAGCTATTAAAATCAGATGTGTTCAGCTGGTGACGCTAAGTATGTGTCATCCACTCCAGTGTTTGACTGGGAGACCTCCTGGAAATTTCTGGTAGGACACAAGCTAAGAAGCCAGGAACAAAGCCTTGATGAAAGCTCAACCACAGATACTGATTGAGTTATCCCGCCGGTTGCCTAAGCAGAACAACATACTGCTTCCCTGTCCAACTGGGGAAATACCAAATAAAATTAAGCCCAGTGGAAGTTCCAGATTGAAGATCTTTTCAAATGCCTTGGAGTGTACTAATTATAATGAACTTTCAGCCCACTATAGTGCAATATAGCACATATCCACAGTACTGTTTCCATACAACACAACCTGGTAGATGCAAATTGTTTCATTTCAGGGGAATTTCCACTTCTCGGCTGAACATAGCAGACATAAAATCACGTTTAGCCAAGAAATTAGTCAAGAAACTATCCAAAAGAATGCAAACGTTCAGATTCCTGGTCTAGTTCCCTAACTTTCCCACTAGCACCCACCCTCCATTTTGACGCTCTTGGATAGCTTCTTGTCTTTGAACTCCTACCCTATGGGACATGCTTTTACTCATCCCCTTGGAATATTTACTTGCTGGCCTACTCAGCTTTAAGACCATGGCTTTGTAACAGTGAAGTATAGCAATCCAACTACAAACAAAAGCACAAAAATAATTATTCTGTACTTATTTGACGTTCTGACAACCAAATAAATGCCTATACGGATGTCAATTTTACAAAAGTGTGATGTGTGCTGATAAAGCAAAGTTTGGGCCCACAGCCTTGAGTGCTGAGGGGAGCCTTGCCCATGTGAAAACAAAAATGAGATTCTCCCTGTTTGGACCACCTATCTGTGCTGGAAATGTAAATGAATATTAACTAAAACCACATTAAACACAGCCTTGTATTCAGCATAAATAGGCACTGCCATATTTAATAGAAGATGAGTGACGGGAGATGTCTGCAGGCTTTATGGCAGGTTTGCCTAATAAATACCTTCCCATTCCTGCAGCTTCTCTCATCTTTCCAAACAGGTCGTGGGGTGGGTATAGAAAACCCTCAGAGCAGCGTAAGGTGTTACACCAAGCACTGCCGAGCTGCAGAGGGTGAGAGGCGCGCGGGAGCAGAAGCAGCCAGTTGGGATGCACTCGGGAACTGCACGATGGCGACGTTTTGCCGACTCTGTCCTCGCTGTCTGCGACAACCCGCTGATTTCATTGTAGAGATCGTTTACAAAAAGGAAGCCAGCCCTCCACCCCTATGCCTGGTGAAGCCAAATTTTCTTCTTATTCTTCATTTATTGATCACAGCATGTTTTGTCCTAAAATTATGGGTGCCATAATATTGCTCTTGCTAAATATATGCCAAGCCTCTTGACTCACCATAAAAAAATCCCCTTGCTTCTCATTGGCCCCCCACCAAAGCTTCATTTTTAACTCATTTGTGAATCACTGTGGGCACCGAAACTCTCAACCTATTTTTCTCTCTGCACACAGGAAGCCAGGGCCTTAAAGCAGGAATTTCATTTATGAAGTAAAAGTATGGCTCATTAACGTGGCTTGGTGCTGATATATCCATTGGCAGAGCTGCGCCTTTGCTAACACCTATGAAATGAAATATACGGTAGCAAAGAAAGTTCTGATTTAAGAAAGGTGGATATATTCATAATATGACACACTTGACTATTTGAAATTTTAGTTTTAAGCACTTTCCCCCGTTCTTCCCTCATACTGCACAGTTGCTGATAAAATACTATTTTCAGTTTGGTATTAAGTTGTACTGATTTTTTAAATGGAACTTGTATGACTTAATTTTTATCTCATCTTTAAGTATAACCCTCACTTGAAGCAAATGAGTAACTCCGCAGGCTTCATGCGACCAACATGTAGGCAAAATTTGCTGAAGGAAAGCACAGAGTACATTTAGGGTACTCACTGAGAAAGGGTGAAATATAGCAGCAGATCCTTTATTGTGCATGAGAAGGAGGAAGGAAAGATTCAGGTAGCACCCAATATTTGACATCGAGGAGAGATAGGTTTTATCCACCCACACCTCTTTCCCTACACTATTGCAAAAAATTCCCACTCCTAAACTCAGACATATCTAAATACTTTGAAGGGGGCTATTATTTGACAGGCTGTGTGGGACAGAATTGGGAATTCAGGCAGATAATGAGTAGCCTGAGAAAGGAAGCAGCAGACTCTGCCTTTCTTACCACGCAGGGAAAGCTAGAGAACCGCATCCCATAACAGTGAATAATCACTAGCAATTTGGTAACCAATTAATAGTATTCCACTTGAAAATGTAGCAGATACTTAGGATTTAAAAGTATTAGTATCTAATACGCTAGCATTCAAAAAAATAGTAACAAACATTGAATCTAGAATGGCTCTTTAAGGTCCCACATTTCTACAGCACGGGAGTGATTTGGGTGCAAAATCTGCAAGAAGCATGGCAACAGAAATACTCTTGCTGAACAATTTTAAACAATAACCAAAAAATTGGTTAAAGTGTCAAAAGACAGAAAGAAGATAGTTAACATGAAAATGTGAAATCCTTTGGAGTATCTTTGCCTTCTATCATTTCACTGTCTGCCTCTAATGGGTCCATCTTACGCTAGCGGGGCTCTGCTTTCACGTTTCTGCGACCACGTTGGCTTAAATGAAATTACACCTAACAGGAACCTGCTCCTTGCTGCCATCAAAAATAAAATGCCATCCTCCTTCTCGGAGAAAATTTAACGAACACTTTCACTCCAGGATCGCATGGACTCGGGCAGAAAGCAGGATCACTGTGGAAAAGCGGTACGGGCTTCCTGGAACCCTGCATCCCCTTGTTACTGAAAGCCTGGGAGGATTTTCTGTGAGAAACTGTCATCACAAAACTCCCTGCAGTCCGCCTTAGCTCCCCGCAAAGGGTAAAAATTCCACAGTCAGAGGGAATAATATCTTTGAATACTATCCTGCCTTGAAACTTCCATTTCCAGCCCAGACGAGTGAGAAGGTGACAGCTGAGTGCCTGCTACAGCAACGTCTGACCTCTCCTGACGGCTCCCCGCTCGGATTATTGCACCCAAAGGGCTGTGATGAGCCACAGGCGGCCGCCTCTCCCAGGGGGAAGGAACAAAGGGTGAACTAATGGTGCTGGGGTCACTCAGCTGCTCCTGCGTCTCTTTACGTCCTCAGGACACACAGTTGTGGAGCCGATGAAGCCACGTGAAGTCTGGCTCTCCTCTGCTTCTCTGCCAGAAAGCAGGTACGTCTCCTCTCTGACTGCTCTGAGATGCTCCCACCGGGAACAGTCCTGCCGTCACCCTTTTAGTGCGCAGCACAGCCACTGAGGGACATTATGAGGCGAGGTGGGCTGCTGTGCCAATAATACGCTTCTGCAGCTTTTTATGTCTTATATCCCACACGGAGCCACGGCCTCCCAAATATCTCTGCTAGTTATGTGAGAAGTTGGACAACTGGATAGGTATTTGCTTCAGCAGGCCCGAAGTCTATAAAAAAGAGGTTGGGAGGACCCTGCCTTTCTCCATCTCAGATCCGATTAGAAAGCATTGCCCTTAGGACTAGCACAGAGAAAACTGGGAAGCGTTTTCCAAAGTCAAACCCAATGATTACATGCGGAAGAACACAGAATCGCCTTTCTGGTACGAGCAGATCTATGCCTTGTCTACAACCATACCTACTATGAAACGAAATAAGAGGTGGGGGGCTTCTCCTACCTCACAGGGAGGTAAATATAATAAGATGGGCCAGGACTTGTTTCACAGGAAAATTCACATCCTTTCTAATTAGAAGGCAAACTTTATTTCCCAAGCTGCTACGGGGAAAAAGATACTTCCAGGACATTCAGTAAGCCCCGCTGCAAAACTGAATCTTCTGTTTGAAATAAAAAAGCCCAGCAGCTCCGTCGGTGGCTTCTGCCCGCTCAGCGTCTGCATTCCTCCTTTCCCTCCCCTCCCTCCCTCCCCCCCTCCTTCTTTTCCCTCACCCCTTGGAGAAAACCTGCTTGGACGGAGCCTTCCAAAGGGCGGAGGAGGACGGGGTGCCCAAGGCGGGACCCCCGGGAGCCCAACGCTGGCCCTCCCGCGGGCGGGCGTTTCTCGGTCACGCCGGGCCGGGCCGGGGGGTGACGNTCCGCCCGCCCGCCGCCCCGCCATGCCCCCGCCGCCGCCCGCCCTGCCCTGGCTGCTGGCCGCCTGCTGCCTCTGCGCCCTCCCGCGGGGCTCAGGTACGTCCCGCCCCCGGCAGGGAGCCCGGGGGGTGCGGGGTGACACACGCAGCAGCGAACCCCCAAACCTCGGGAAGGGTCGCCTCCCCTCGAGGGGCGCCGTCGGGGCCGGGCTCCGCGGCGCCCCGCGGCATCTCGGCACAGCCCTGTGTCCCCCCCCTCCCCTCCCGTGTCCCCGCAGGGTTCCCCCAGCCTTTCTCGCGCTACCGGGACGGCGTGGACCTGCCCAAGAGCCAGGTATGTCCGGCTGTGCCTTCCCCGCCGCCCCCTGGGAAAGCGGGGGGCGCTGGAGGCGCAGGGCTGAGACGGTGCAGCGCGGGCTGGCCGGGGGAGGTGGGAAACGAGACGGGAAAACCAGGTGGGAAAAGGAAAATAGGCTATGAAACCCCCGGGGCGGGTGGAAAGGAGAGCGGGGAGGCTGAAGCCCTTGGCTGCCCGGGGAGGTGGCTGGGACAGATGTGGGCAGGGGCGTGATGCACAGCTGGGAGCAGAATGGGATACCTGGGCCGGCAAACGCCAGGCGGGCTGTCCCAGCTCCCGGAGCTCAAACGCAGGTCCCCAGGTGTGAAAGCCCCACCGTTAATGCCTCATCTTTACCTTTTTTTTTAAAGCAACTGGCACTGTGTTTCAGTCAGTGGATGGAACTGTCTAATCAACCCCAGGTAAATTGCCTTTGGTAATCTGTTTGAGCTGCTGGGACTCTCTTTCAGACGCACTAATTGCCCACCGTGTAGCCCTCGGCATTGGTGGCCGCAGGTGGCAGAGCCTCTGCCAGAGCACCAGCGGCTCCGGAGAGCAGAGCAAGTTTGCTGATGTCTGGGCTCTCCTCCCTGCAGAGCTAACTCCGTCCGAGACAAAGGAAAAAATGTGCTTTTCTTCCCATCAGAGAGGGAGCAAGAAGTGCCGGTCAGTGCTGTCGGAATTCCAGGCAGGGTCCTGCCCGGTCCTGGCTCTCCGGTAGTGGGTGGATGGCGCTCAGCGGAGAGGGGAGCGACGGGGAGGTTTTGCTGTGTCTTTGAAAGACCAGCCTCGCTGCATTTTATACCAAGCCCAAGGGTCATTTTCATTTGCAAAGGGGAGAGAAAATCATTGTAGGATCAGCAATTACCAGGAATTTTTCAGCATTTTGTAGTGACTTTATTTATTTTTTTTTCTTTTGGGAATCTTTCAGTTTTGTAAGCCAAGACTGGTGGAAAATAGTTCCTAGAGCCAGTTGTTCAGGCATCTTACATTCTACGTCCTTTGGAGTTTTAGTTATTTCTTGTCTAATTCATGCATCCGCAAATCCTTGCCTTATGACAGTGAGTATGGGACAATATATTTCAGTATATGGTTAAAGATTATAGAACTGTTTGACTGAAATGCTTGGAGATGAAATTGAGCATAGATTAAATACGCCAAAATCCAAACCTATTGTAGAACACTGAGCAAATGTGTTTTAAATAGAAGAGGCTGATTTAGGTCTTTTTATAGCACAAGATTATATTGTAGTCATTAGTAGTATCGTTTGTATTCTCCTCATACAAAATACTAGTCTTTCACCTCATAGTAGCTTCAGTAAGTCTTGCCCTGCTCTCAGCGGTTTTAGTGGAACCCTGTTCAATTTACATTGCACTGGGATCAGAATCAAGCCATATCTCTGCCAAACCGTGTACACCACATCCTCTCAGCAAATACATTAAAGTACTCTCTGGTTTTGCAGATCTCCAGCACTGTTTTGGATCTTTGTTATTCCATATTCAACAGCATGCATACAAATGAGGTAAGGTGTAATTGTTTCTTTTACTTCAAAGCATCCCCTCCCTCCTTAAACTTAAAAAGCAACCGCTCCAAAACCAACTTCTTGACATTTCCCCCCAAACAGTAGTGTATAATCTAGTATCATCATAGTTTAGGAGATGTAGGAGAGTATATATATATATTTTTTTTTTCTCCTTAGTAGTTTGCATGTAATTCTTAACTCCATGAAATTATATATCAAACTGCTGTTTTTTCAGCAATTCGGAGCTCAAGAACCAAAACATCCACTTGTGGGTCAGATGTGGTCAGTATTATAACCTGATCCTCACTTTTGAATAATACAGGGTTAAATATGCTAAAAATATATGCAACTTTGGACCAACAGCATACTGAATGCCTCATGCTGAACATGGAAGCATCTGAGTTGCTTTACTGATTTTAATACTCTATTTCAGCTTGGTTTTTTTGTATTTCTGAGTCAGATCCAAAAGATTAAGTTGAGGCGTTATTGAGTATAGCTCTTCCTCATTGGTGCAGTCATATTAGGACCTAGCTCAATGTCAGTTCTGCTTTATATCCCTTTTTTTATTACCACCAGTTTATTAAGAGCCTTTCCCATAAAATTCACTCAGCCTCTGGGTATGTTAAAAAGGCCAATTTACTTGTGGACGTTGAGTCGTCTGTTTTTTGAAATCATGAGTAGAGTCTTCAAGACAATAATAGGCAGTATTTTGACGTGTATTTCAATATCTCTTCTTGCCAGTGTCCTTAGCTCATTATAATTCCAAGCATGCTTTCCTAAAGCAGCTGTAAAACTCTACGATACAGAAGTTGACTGTATAAAAAAATACTAGCATGTGTCTTAAATGTCTCAAATGTTTTGAGTTCAGTATTGACTCGTACTTCTGCAGCTTAGCTAATGAGGGGATGTCCAGAATCATTAGGTAACTTTGAATGGAGCCCTATTCCTGGCTACTATTTTAGTTATTAACTTTGCAAAAAATTCACCTGCTCTTGTGTGTCCTCAAGATTAGGAGCTGGGTCTCATACAACATCCTTTCAAGAGATGTGACTAGTATCAGCTACATATCTGCAATATATTTCAGTATATGGTTATATTTCTCGATCAGCTACAGATTTGATTTCTCAGTGTGGTCTAATCGAGTGGCAGATCAAATTTAAATCTGAGATATGGTGGGGGGGGAGGGGGGGAAGCTATGCAAAAAGTACAGTGTTTTTATCAAGCTGGTCAAATCTCTTATAACATGATGTTGTACTTTCTCAGCCTGTGAGGAATCTTGAGAAGACACTGCAAACACAAGCCTGTATGTAGTAAACCAGTGAAACAGTTATCAAATTCTACTGATTTCAGCTGGACTTCAGCTTTCTGCATAATCCCATATTTGCGTGGATTTCTAAAAACATTTTAATTCAGTCAGAATTACAGATTATGTAGAGAAGGTAGGTAGTGTTTCAAGAGAAGGAGTGATGCCTCAGCACTATGAAAGGCAAAGTCAATGGTAATTTTAGCATTAATGGGACTTGAACTCCATCTGGGGAATTTAAATCTTTTGGGAGAGCTAACAGGCTCTTTGGTTTCAATGTCTGATCTTAGGTAAATCTTGCAAGTGGCACTTTCAAAGGAATCAAAAAGGACTAAGTAGCTAAACCCAGCAACACTGCAATCACCTCTGTAAGAATTTGAAACTTCCATCCTAAAGTCGAGCCAACGTGCTGTTTAGAAGCTCAGTTTTTACCATGTTTCTTCCACATAGTAAAGTTTATTCTTTTATAAGATAACTAGGATATTTGAAACAGCAGGGTAAGTCATGGGCCAGTCTGTCTTTGATTGGTATGTGATAATCATCGTGGAATAAACTAGTGTTCCCAGTATCTCTTTGTTGTAGTCTCTTCCTTTGCATCCTCTAAAGCACCCAGATCAAGCACTTTTTTCTTCCGTAGTATTTCATAGCCCTGTAAGTAGCTGTCATTTGCTCTATAAAACGTTGCCTTGAGTCTTGAACCAAGAACAGTTTTTAACAAGAAGAAATCCTCACCTCATACGCTGAATCCTGATTCCCTCCTTCCTGCTTGTGTATTTTGCCTTTTTAAATTCCTCCTCTCCAGTTTCCCATCCGCGTGCTTCTCCTGTCTTTTCCTCCCCTGTCTTCACAACCTTGCTCATTAGATGTGCTGGTTTTTCAAGCCCACCCCAGGTCACTAAACCCGCTGACTGATGTAGCTGTGGCTGCGGCACACAGAGCCGTCCCCAACCGGGATCAGGCAGCCATGCCGCGGGCAGGAGGGCTCCCAAACCAGGTCGACCAGACTGCGGGGTCAGAGCTTTGTTAAACTCTGAGCTCAGCCCACTCCCATGAAGCCACGGGGAAGTTTCTGTTCCTTGATGTAAGGCTGAGCAGAAAAATGAGCAATTTCCCGAAGAATAAAGGGTGCAGGGGAAAGCTTAAAAACCAGCAATGATGCCTGGGTTAAAACCAAGGGCAGCCTGAAAGGTGGAGAGCAGCTGCATTTTGAGGAGGTAAGAGCTATCAGTGCAACTCAAGCCTGAGGAATGGAGCTGCTGCGCTCACTCCGGGCGGAACTCGGCTTCACCTCCCAGAGCATGGCTGCGCTTTACTGTACAGCGAGGGAAACACGCTGAATGATGGTAATGTGTGGGGTAGCAAGATCTAAAAATCAATCTCTTTAAAAAGACCCGCTTTCTGCTGTTCTTGTATCTGTCTGTGGTATGTGTAATGTTCTCTCCCTTCTCGCCTGGAGTGGTGCAACCTTGTCGGTGATGGAGGATTACTGTAACAAACCAAATAAATGACAGCATCTCGATTAACTTACACTGTCCACTTGCAGGAATCACAGATTGCTGCTGCAAAGTTTACAAAGAAGGTATGTAAATGTGAAGACAAGCGAGTAGCAATGGATGGGGAACTACAGCCCTTTCCCTCTTTCTTTTGCTGCTTTTTTTTTTTAAAGTCAGCTCACTTTTTAGTGTTTGTTTTTTTTTTCCAGTGGTCAGCAAGTGAGCTGTGCTGACCCTGTTTCTGCAAAGCAATCCACCATGTGTAAAGCTTTTATACGTTTTTCTACAGCCTGTGAATCTTTAATTATGGTAATGTAGTATATTTACACTAGACAGAATGGATAGTTCTTGACAATGCCCTTTGGGTATTAATTTTTAATCAGCATTCCAGATGAATGGGCACTGGGGACTATCAACATCTTGTTGTTTACATGCTGCTGAAAAAGGCCATGAATTGTTGATATTCTGATGGAATGACACTGAAACTTGTCAACAGATCTATGGAATGGAGTTTAAAGTATTTTGTTATTGTTTGTGTTGTATTTTACAGGATAGTCATGGGACTCTGGGACGGCCTTTTTTCCTTTTCAGGGTATCTAAATCTCTTACTTCTTAAAGATTCTCAATCACAGACAATGTTATATATCCATAGATGAGCAGCTGTTTCCCTTCACAATTCCTGCTGCGCTTGTTTTGAGTAGAGGCCAAATAACCCTTGCTTGAAAGCTTAGGGAGCCATTTGCTTAAAAAGCTCTGGTTCAAGTAAAAGGTGACAGGATAATGAGATCTGGGGTAGTAATGGATTAAATACCTCTCTTATTTGAAGAGGTGACTGCAAATGTTTTTATCTTGAGCCAAATCATCCAAAGACAGTAGTAGTACGTGGCTTGTATCTCTGAGACAGCCAAGGTGCACTGATACTGAATTCACCAGATAAAATGTGTGAGATGAATGTCCGCTTGGTCTGAAAGGTCTGGCCAGTAAGCAACAGCACGCTGCATAGCAGGGTGAAAAGCCAAAGCAAAATTATGGACATCAGCATCACTTCTCTCCTGTTTTTGACCGACTGGCTTGCTGAATTATGGTATGGTCTGAGGCAGAATGTGCTGGTTTAGACACACTCTGTGATTAACACTAAACTAATTTTTAGTAATATCTTCAAAGATTAAAAAAAAAAAAGTTATAAAGTAGGTTGTAGCAGGTAACCAGAGTCCCAATTCAGCTGTCTTTTTACATTTTAGCTTACTTTGAGTGTGTCCAGCCAGGTACTTTCAATGCTGGTATTTATATGCTCTTGGGCATCTACATAGTACCCCAACAAATTGGGACCAAGACCCTTAATATTTAAATAATTAAAGCTAGACTGTTCAGCTGTTTGGACAGAGGCTGAATGAGTATTTCTCAGATTCAAAGGCAAAACCAACCCTGCATGGATCCCCTGGTATTTAACTTTTTGTCACTTTAGAGGAAATCTTACTGTGGCCTTATGTACTCTCTCTGCATGATGGAAGGTGTATTTTGGTGTGCCTGTAAATATGGCATCTAATATTTCTGCACAACTATCTATTATATTTTTCAGCCTCGAAATGGAAGAACTATCGAAGGCAGTGGTAAGTAGGCATCCAAAAGTGACAAGAATTTGTTGTGTTTATTCAGTAATGATGATCCTTACGACAGAAGGAATTACTGAGAAGTATTACAAACTTGGATACCCATGCAGATGTTTCATATGGTCACTAGGAGGTGTCTGGGCAGAAAAACATTTTTTTCATGCTCAGAGAATTACAATGTATGCTCTTGAAAAAAAGGATTGTTTTCTTCTCTCTTTAAGATTCAGAAAGGAGGAGCTTTCATCCTCTGCAAAATGATAGAAATGGTACAGAAATTATAAAGTTTAAAAACAGAGGGTGTATATTGTATTTGAAACACAACAGCTAGCCTCCGCTCTTTTCCAAGAGACTTTCAGTCACCTAATCCTACATGACAGCCCACTAATACAGATCTCGGCATGCAGGTAGGACTCATCCTCACATCTGAATTGGGACCTGTTTTGGGGTAAACATTAGCTGGAAAGAGCAGGGGTGGGGATGTAAGGAAGGAAGACAGTGAGAGCTAACAATATCACCTAGCCCTTTTTACTGAAATCATGCATTTAAACCTGTGGTGCAGTCAATTATGCTTATCCATCCTTGAAAGTATCTTTTACAGGTCTTAGTGAGCTTTAATGAGAAGTGGACAAAGTACATGTGTCCCCTCTTTCAGTCTCTTTTTCCAGTCTTTTACCCCACAATAAAAGATCACCATTTTCTGTTTGCAACAGAAGAATTATACCCAGCTGTTGACTGAGAGGGGTGGATTTTTTGGGGACAGAGCAGAAGGATAGGAAAGAGAAGCTGCAAAGAAAACACAAGCAAAGAATATGCTTGCTGTATATGCAGAATTAAACCGTTTCAGAAAGAAAGGAACCAAAGTCTTGGGAGGGTGTTGTAGAGCAGCATTGTTACGTGCTTGCTCTGGTCTTAGGCAGCGCCCTGGGTGTCCATTGCTTCTCATGGATGAAAGGAAGGTAAGGAGCTAGATGGATCTGTGGTTTGAGCCGGTGCAGCTGTCCTTGTGGCGTTAGGTACACATGTGTACAGAAAATGTTTTGTAGCTATGAAACCTGTAGGTACAGGTAGTGTTGCCCAGATCTGTCTAGAAAAACTGGAAGCATGAGCTGACAACCACTGAGATCAGCCGAACAGAGACTCCCTGTAGCTTTTGGGCAACAGAGTTCAAAACCAATTTGAGTAAACTTGCTTCACAGTACTCTGTGTGAAGTACTCTGCTGTCAGCAGAATGGCTATACTATCCAACAGATCTCATTAAATGGCTAGCGCAGAAGCCACTGCTCTATCATGATGCCCTAGCCTCACACATAGCGCTTTTTATCCACAAGTTTTATCCACAGCCAAGCCAGTGGCAAAATCCATGCCGTGCCTCCATACCCGGAAAGAAGGACAGTGGAGTTAGGACATGGTGGAAAGACAACTGTGCGAGAAGAGAGGATTCTCTTTTGAGTACAAATAACAGACCTGGGCACTTACCCAAACTTCCAGACTCTCATCCATCTTAATCTCCCGGTGCTAGAATTTGAAGCTAGTTAATTTCTAACTTTGGGAAGGACCAGACGTACATAACTGAATGCGAAGTCCTATTCAGATCAACATCTCAACATAAAATATGATATTGTGTTAATTTGTTTCAGAGTACCATGGAATATGAAGTTCGTTGCTCAATTTACCAGCTTGATGACTTGGTTTATACACAGAAAAAAGACTTCCTGTTGCACTGGTCATCTGTTATGTGACTCAGTTGTCTGGAATTTGCTGTTCCATGTAATAAACTTGCAATCATTAATTCTTCTTGTCCTTTTTTTATTGAAGCAGGTACTAGATTTCACTGGGTTGTAGCATAGTATTGCCTGGTTCCAACTGTATTCAAAGGAAATCAATCACCTGAATAATTTTCAAATCCAACAGTGCATTTTATATTTATAATATCTTCTTTAATAGGGTCATGAATGATAAACTTGGCCTTTTGACTAGATTAATATTTCCCCAGCTTTTTAGAATATGCATCTCCAACAGCTGTAAGATATTAAAATCTCATGGACACTTTAATGATTTAATTCTTATTTTGAATAACTAAGGGGTTGAATATGATAACTGATGAATCCAAAGCACTTTGAAAGTGGAACAAGTACTGTGGTTACACACAGGCACTATTTGATCAGATGATGTATTTTTTTTCAGCCTTGACTTACTGGCTATCATAAAGCACAAATGAGTCACTTCTGAGAGATATTCTGAGCATCTGTCCTTTTTACTGAAATCATGCATTTAAACCTGTGGTGCAGCCAATTATGCTTGCACTGTACGGAGTGCAGTGATATGTGTTGGTAGGTGGAGACATTTATGGGCAGAAAACCTAAAGTACTAAGCAGTTACTTAGGAAGAAAAGAGTGTAGTAAAAGCCAGAGTCTGGGGATACACAGCAGGCTGGGATTCCTCAACCTAGTGTCCCACAGCATTAGATTCCTCAAGCCCTTTGTGATTCCCCCCCTCCCCCCCTTCCTCTCCTTGGCTACTCAGTACCACGGCATGGTGTCATCTTGGTTATGCTGGCACAGCCACATGTGAACTGGATTTGGGAACCTGTCTTTAAAAACAAACCCTGAGAAACCTATGGGGTGTTATTTTTAGGATTATTTGATTTGGGTTGTATTAACAGAGGTTTGGCTGGTAGGTAGCAGGAAGCGATGATTTATTTGGCAGTTGTTAGTCCTCATCCAGGCTGAGTGTCCAGTTTTGGGCCCCACAATACAAGAACGGCATTGAAAAAGTGGAGAGAGCTGATGGAGGGATTCCAGGGTGGTGGGACTGGAGAACTTGCCCCATGAGGAGATGCAAGGGCTGGTTCAGCCTAGAGGAAGGATGCCTTCAGGGGCACCTAACAGCCCCTCCAGTGCCTATAAGGGGGTCATCAAGGAGGGAGACAGGTGTGAGGTCGGAGGACAAGTAGCAACAGGCATAAGTTGAAGCAAGAGAGGTTGATACATCCAGGCAGCGCAACAGGTCATCCAGACAGGTTGTGCCATCCAGTCCTTGGAGGTTTTTAAGACCAGAGCAGATAAAAGCCGGACTGAATTCCTGCTTGGGATCAGACTAGACACCTCCTGAGGTCCCTGCCAGCCTCGGTTATTCTGTGAAATGAGTACAATTGCATGCTGTGTATTTCAGCCTTTAACAGGGTCAAGCCCTGGCTGAACTGTAGCTCTTGTGCCTCCACCTGGGCAGGAAGTGCTGGTGGGGTGGGGGGTCCCCAGGGAGGCTGTTCAGGGCAATTAAGGCCTATTTGTGTCCTCGTGGCACACTGTTGCTGTTCTTCAGTGTATTGTCAAATCCCGTTTGAAATTATCCCATGGAAAGACAGCCAAGGGGATGCTGGGTGCTCCAGCTCCGCAAGTACTTGGAGCCAGCTGGGGTGCCTCTCTGGAGGAAGCAGCTAAGCCAAATGCAAGTGGTGGGGATGCACTGCGGTAATACAAGTAAACACGAGATAATGACACAAAAGCACAGCAATGGCACTTCTGGCCTGTTTCATCTCAGAGACCAAAGCTGAACAGTATCAAGTTTTGCTCAGTTCCGCATAAGTATTTGTACTGGCTTGGGCTGGGATAGAGTTAATTTTTTTCATAGCAGCTCTTATGGTGCAGTGTTTTGGATCTGCGACCACAGCAGCGTTGATAACACAGGGGTGTTTCAGCTGCTGCCAAGCAGTGCTCCCACAGTCTCGAGGCCTCTTCTGTTTCCCACCCCAACAGGGAGCAGGCTGGGGGGGCACAAGGAGTTGGGAGGGGACAGAGCTGGGACAGCTGACCCCAGCTGACCAAAGGGATATCCCACATCATATGATGTTGTGCTCAGCAATAAAAGCTGGGGGAAGAAGAAAAAAGAGGGGATGTTTGGAGTTTGGAATTCCTTGTTTTGCTTTGCTTTACCTTTTAAACTGTCTTTATCTCAACACATGAGTTTTCTCACTTTTACTCTTCCAAGTCTCTCCCCCACCCCACCCAGGGGAGAGCGAGTGGGGGGCTAAGACCTGTGGGGGGCTGAGCTGCCGGTGGGGTTTAACCCACAGCAATACTGCACCACAGGCAACTCATGCTGTGCTCTCATCAGCAGCAGTGCCTTCCTCCACCCACAACAGGTGTCAAGAATAACATCTATTTGGGCCTTGAAACTGGTTACAAAAGACAAATAAATAGGTGGTAATTTGCAGGTGAGGAACTGCTTAGGTTCCTCAGCAATATTTCTGTACTAACTGTGGCTCCTCTGTAAAATGCGCAGGAGAGCTCTTATTCACTGCCCAGTGGAAACCTTTGCTCCCTGGAGCAACACAAACGTCACCTGTGGAACAGGAGTGATTAATAATATTGAAACGTAAAAGTCATCCCTGGCCTGAAACTCTTTCTGAACATCCTACTGCAAAACCCACGGTGGAAATTGCAGAGTGCAGACACAGGTGACAAGAACAATCAGAAGCACAGAAAAATTTCTGCAAGAAAAAGAAGTGAAAGCTCACTTCCCATTGTCAGCAAGAGAAGAGACAAATAAAGAGTGGCGTGACAAGGTATACAAAGTAATGAGTGTGTTTAGAAGAATAAATCCAATGCTTATCCATCCTCTTATAATAAAAAGGAGCAAGGAGGGAAACTCAATTACACTGAGAGGCAATACATTTAAGCTGCAAAGGGGATTTTTTTTTTCCTAACTCTTAATCAACTCCCGAAACCATTTGCTACAGCATGTGGTTAGAGACAAAGGCAGGCACATTCGAGAGCGCACACCTTCGTGCCAACTGACTGATTTACCTCAAAAATCACTGGCCCAGGCCAGGACTCATACTGGCCCAGGACCTCCTGTGTTAAAAGCTTGGCCACTTGAGCTGGGCTCAGCCGGGCATCGCTCAGTGAAGGACCTGGAAATGTGCTCGCCGGTGGGGGAGCGAGTGCCCCCCAGCCTCACGACATACGGCTCACCAGAGAGCCAGAGCACGAAGCAGGAGAGGAAAAACCTCTCGGTGCTTTACTTCGCTTTCTCTGGTCCCTTCGTGCTCCAGTGCCTTGGACAGCCTCACTCCCTTCTCGGCTCCCACAGGGAAGAGCACACTTACTAAATCTCCAGGTGATGGCAAGCTGGGAGGGACGCCAAGCGCTGGAGGACAGAGTCAGCATTCAAAATGGTCCTGGCAAAAATACATCTGGAAAAAATATGTAGGGCTCACTGAGGATGAAAAGAAGGTATTGCATGTACTGAAGAACAATCAATTGCACCTTTGCAGCAAAGGGGATGGGTAACTGTAGAGAGTCAAACATCCAGTGTTGGGGAGAACACAAAAATATGATGTGGAATGAATAAGAAGCTGTAGCGAATCTGATGTGGAAGGTATCGCGCTACTGATTGCAGGGAAGACTTCCTGTGCAGAGTAGCACTGGAGAAGAAAGAGGGGGACCAACAGGAGAGAGCCCAGCAGAGAGGAAGGCAAAGGTTAAGGAAAGTTGGTACCTTGAATGAAGTGGGGTTGGATTGCAAGAAGGAAAGTTTGAAAAGGGAAATGATAAAATGCTTCATTTTAAGCCTGCCATTCCTGGCAGCATCCAACATGCCCATGGATGGATACTGCCAAGAGAGGTAAGCTTAAAATGAAGAAAGATTCACATTAAATCTGTAAATCAGGAGAATGAAGCACTGACTGATAGGCAGTTACCTTCTCTTGGTCATAAAAATTCTCCAGGGGGCTGATACCTCACTTGGACTCTTAAGTTACAAAAGTCCCAGCTCTGAAATAACTGCAAGCAGCGTTTTCTCTCCTCATGGCACAATGTTTATTCCTAATTATGTTTCATTTATTGAAAGATTAGTACCATTTTTTTGCTGAATATCTAGCATATTACAGATAGAAGTTGCTCTGTCTGCTTCTGCATAAGTGGAAGATTCAGTCTTAGAGAGTGCAGCACTTACACTTTACATACTTTTATCTCTTGATAACACTTGTCACACAAACAACTGTGACAAGTGGCACCTGACTCCCAGAGCTGTACATGCCTGGAGCTGCAGGGCAGCTCTGGGAAGGACATTGTCTTTGCCTTGGAACATTTGTGTAAATGAGAGAAAGTATGCCAGCGTGGAAAAGGAAACATATATGTTACTGAAAAAAGGGAAAAGCCTGTTTGTGTCCTGCAAACTCGGACTGGAGCTCTTTGAAAATGTTATAAGAGGATTCAGATGACTGACAATGAGGACTGACAAATGGCCAGTGAGATAACTGCCATGTTCATGCATGACATGAAATACCATTTAGGGACTAAAACCACATCAGCTGCCTGCTTGTCTCATCTTCACAATTCTCAGCAGGTAATGGCACAGAAGTAGCTGCAGAAATGGCAAATCTACCTGCTGGAGATTTAAAACCATTTGCTTGACATAGCCAGTTGGGCAGATGATAGGCAGCTGCTTGACAGGCTGGCCAAAAGCTGTCAGCGTCCCGTTCCAGCTTTCCTAGTGCATGTGAAGCTGACAAATAAATTCCAACTACAAGGTGGATATGGTTATTATTCTAAACACAACAACAGACTGTTTGTTTCTTTGCTGGGATCTTAGAGTCGAGCAGTGACTGCAGGATCTCTACTGGAAGCCGAGACAGATGCTTATGTGGAGATCGCTCTGAAGACTTGTCTTCTCTGTTCCAGACAACTCACACATTGCAACTGCCACCCCTCTACCTTAAAAGCATGAGTTTGACGGGGTTGGACTGCATAAACTGTCTCAATCTATACATCTATCACCCTGATAGATTTCTGCACTGAACAACCGGAAGTAGCTGCCAAGTCTTCTTCTCCAGTCATTTTTGGATCTACTTTTTCCACAGTGCTGCTGTAACAAAAACGTGACTGATCTCATAGCTGGTTATGATTCACCATCTAAAACGTTGACATTTCTCTGGGGCAAAGAACCTCGTACACCAAATACCATCTAACTATTAGCCTTAAACCTGCTGAGAAATCAACAGAGAAAGTCTGAAGGAGAATAAATGGCAAACTTGAAAGAAAAAAGTTTTTAATACATTTACCACAAAGCCTCTGCACACAGAGGTTTCTATACTGAGCTCACGTTTCCTCTTGTGACCCTGGAGTGCAAGGACGTGCCGCAGCCACCCACCCTGGGTGGCCTCTCTAGGGACTACACCAGAGACTCACCTATGTAAATAAAAAACACATATAGCCTTTGATTATAACTTGGCAGTCGTATACCACATCTTTTCCTTTGTTTCCACAGCTGTGTATAGTCTGTGGAGTTCTGTGGACACCGTACGATCTAAGACAACCCAAAGTCACTATGTTGTGACTTGCAATAGAGCCTGCACTTGGCTTTGGAGAGGACGAGGGTGTTCAGCCTTGCAATGTGGGGACTGGTCAGCAGAGGGCAAGGCCAATATGAAATCCATGCTGCTGGAAGTGGAGAAGGACCGGACCCTGTCTGGCTCTGCCGAGCAGCCACCGCTGGTGCCCTGTGCTTGATCCGCTCCTCGCTTGGCGAACGAATGAGTTCAGACTTCACGCAGACCTTGTGCTCACCTGGACAAAGCTCAGCTGTGCCATAATTTGGGATGTTTCCTCTCCTTACAAAGAAAGTGAAGGTGATGGGAGAGACGGCAAGCTCACAAACACACAAATCTCAGTGCAGAGTGAACTGCAGGCACTCCGCCCAGCTGAGAGAGACATCCATCAGCAACGTCAGGCCGCTAGGCAGGTAGAAGAAGAGCTTTTCCAGGCATCATTTCATCTCTGTGCCTCCATCTGCCCACAGCTTCATTGAATTGTGGAGTGCCATGTACACATTTTCTAATGCCTGTTATTGAAAACATCCATTTTCCCTGACAGACAATTGCACCATACCACAATTGAGTTAAGAAAGTAACACTACATCAAGATAGACGTGTTTTGCAGCACTGGTAACACGAGAGATGCCAGAGGAGCTCTGTTTTGAAATTTTTCATTGCTTTGCTTTACAAGGAAGTCACGTATCAGCCTCAGCTACAGGTGACTACACCTAAGCTGAAATTTGTAGCACGGGATATGAGAGATTCCGTCATGAGCAAAACTGCTATGCAATTAATGTCTTGTTTTACCAAAGTAAATGATCAACAGAACTAGCAAATTTATTTCTGTCAGATTTTTACTTTGAAGAGGATCTCCTATATAGTATTTAATGAAACATAGTTTTTATTACCATTTCATTAGTATGTCCAGAGAAGTCCAGGGAAGCTGTGGAGGCCCCACCTCAGGAAGTGTTCAAGGCCAGGTTGGATGAGGCTTTGAGCAATCTGGTCTAGCACGAGGTGTCCTTGCCCACGGCAGGGGGTTGGAACTAGATGATCTTTAAGGTCCCTTCCAACCCAAACCATTCTATGATTCTGTGATTTCATACTGTGCCCCTTATTTCTGTCAGGGCATACATCGGAGCTCTTCCTTTTTTACAGAGCTACCTATTTCCATGTAACTGGTAGGAACCGGCTTGTGGTTTCAGCTCTCCATCCTATTTGCCTAGAACCACTCAGCAGATTCAGAAGTTAATAGATGAGGACAGATGGATTAGCAAGCAAACGGTGTGCTGCTGTAAATGATGTTTTCTTAGGAGGAAGGCCAAAACCTGAAGGGAGTAAGGCAGCTGAGTAAGGAGTGCTAAAAAGGGAAATTGCAAGTCTGAACTCTGGCTCTCTTGATATATGATGGTAACCCGGAATTTCACTGAACCCCTTCAGGGTATGATTCCCATACCTACCAAGTGCTTTGTTGAACAGGGGTATGAATTTAAGCATGTGCAGTACCGAAACAGCACCTTTCCACCTGACCCAGCTCCCCCCTTTGCAAAACAAGGGTGTGGTTACTTAGCCTCAAAGTTTTGGTATGATACCCAGTTCATTTCTGTGCAGAAACAGCTTCAGAAGCCTCAAGAGTGTCTATTAATCAACCTGGATTAAAACCTGACCTTCCAAGGAAGCCAAATGTTGATGATCTGGATATTTGTCTGAATTTATTCCCAATCACTATGTCTAGAATAATTAATGACATTAATTACTGTAATAGACTAGTCGTATTTATTCACAGAGTTTAACTTCTAATCAAATGAGAGAATTTATCCTTACATTTAAATTTATCCTCAAATAAAAGCTGTTATCTTATTACCTTAATGTATCATTATTTAGCAGTGTAATTAGCCCTCCTCCAGTAAATGTTTAAGTACTCCTTAATATGCATTTTGCAAAACTAGGTGCCAAAGCCCAGTTCTGCATTCATCCCGTTCAGATCGGTAACACCTCTAATGAAAAAAACTTTTCTTGTTCTATCCTCAGCTTTCTGAGTCTCTATCATTTCTCTGCCGATGTGTTACGAGGCAGCAGTGAAGTATCACAACCGTGTTTGTTTCCTCTTCAGCAGCAGACGTTTGATCTCTTGGTGGCCCCTGCCAGGGCTAGTACAAAGCTTAACGAGCTGCATTCACTTTTCACAAGTGCTGTGGAAGGACCAATACGTCTGGAAAGTATCAGTGGTCCTGTTGAGTAGGTAATGGGACAGCAGGTATAAATGCCCAGCCAGAACGTCTGGAAAGTACCCTGACATTCATCTTGCTTGACAACCTTTATAGCATAAACGAAAGAACATCATCCAGTAATTCCTGCTACGAAGGGAATTATTCTTTGTTTTGCTTTATTCTATTATGAAATGATACTTCACACAATAAATTTTATGTTCACTTCCTGCTGATATTTATGCTGCTCTTTCTTCCTTCACTGGCTATGTTTCTCTTTCTATTTTTACAGCATTTTCATCTCCCTTCTCCCATTTCATAGCTTCTCACCACTTCAGCCCCTTCTCTCCCAACAACAACTTCTATTTTAGCCCTTCCTCATCCGCTTGCCCTGGCACAGAGTGTCCTGGTACAGACAAAGGAGGCAAAGGATATGGTCTGAGGAGGAACATGCTGTGAAGCAGGCACCAGAGCAAGTTTCCTTTGAGAGGAACTGTAGATTGTTAATGTAGTGAAATTAAGTGAAAACCCCGTGATGTGGAAGAGTCATTTTACTATTAAAAGAATTTATGGACCCATGAAGGAAAAGAGATGGATTACAGAGGGTAGAAGGGGGAGTAGACCCCTTCTTAAGGTTTTAGTAACTTGCATACTCATTTCTACCATGGACCAGTACTGAATTTGTAATCTGTGTTAAAAGAGAAAACATGGCTTCACCAGCTTCTGGATCTTTTGCCATGATTTCAGAGGAAGAAAGACTACGTCTATCTGAAGAGAGAGCGATCTTCAAAGAGAAACAGATTAAAGATATGAGGAGTCCCAAGGGGCACATCTTTGAATTTCTTGGAACAATGCTTCAATTGGCAGTATTAAACAATGGTGAAGCACTCAGTTGTTCACAAGGATATTATTTCACCAGGATTTAGTATTGCTGCCATTGTCTTCTCGTGAAAGACAGCCCCTTATGCCCATCAGGAGGGCGCAAGGGAAGTGCTCAGCCAGAAGCAAGCCGTGATCCACATCTCAAACCAGTTTCACACCAGTGTAGCTCCACCAATACAAACAGACTTAAACCTAAGTCACAGTGAGACTCAGGCCTGCGTGATAATATGTAGAAAGAAGCTCCCAGACTGGTACATAGGAAGCACATTGAGGCAAGCTGCCCGGATCTACTACCGAATGGTGTCCCAGTGAGCAGCGTACATGTATAGGGTACTCCAGACAAGTCAGGTCCCAGGTACATTCTCTGATGTGTTACAATGACCCTGAAAGGAGAGATCAATACAGGAAAATTAAATTTGAAATTAGCAAGGATGTTAAAACGTGGGGAGAGAGACTGGGATAATTGACAGATGCTTAATGTTTCCCTGACAGATGCATGGGCTACGTTTGCCTTCCCTTACAGCAGCGAGCACCTTCCTTGGTGAACTCAGCCAGTGAAGTGTGATTTAAGCCTCATCAAGCAACTGCATGACATTTGAATGAATACAGAAGCTCATAAAAAGATCTGTTTCCTAGTTCAAGCAGCAATCTGGACTGTCTTCTGGGCATGTCTGAAAGACTCAGCTGTATCTCAGTTTCAAAAGAAAAAGTTGGCCAAGTGCTGTGACAGCTTGACACAGCCCCTCACTGTTTGCTCCTTTTGTGTCATTAATTCCAGCTTAACCAGTGCCCTGGATTCAGTGCGTGCTACAAGGAGAAAGAGCCAAGTTTCTCCTCTGACCTAGATGAAGAACAGTTATTTTCAGGTTACTGACTTGCACTTCTCTTGCGTTGTGCATTATGGAAGGTAGGCCTGTTGACTCTGCATTTTATGGCTACATGGGATGATATCTACTCACAGGCTGAGATCACAACTGGACTAGACACTGAAAAAAAAAAAAAGGAAAAAAGAAATGTCAGTGTCCCTGTTACTCTACCTAACCATGGAGTAATAGAGTCAGGCCCCTCTTTCTGTTGCTGTGGTTGCTCTGCGTGGTACCTTCACTTACCATGAGACATTGGTGGCAGCTCGAGCATGGTGCAAAGCAAGGTGCTGGAATAACGCAGATTCGGGGCAGGCTGTTAGTAACAGAGCTTGCTAACGCCTTGGGCTGACAGCAGCAAGTCTGAAAGAAAGTATAATGGTCAAATTGAGCCTAAGGCAGTTCCATGCAAACCTCCTGGATCAGGGGCATGCTTAGAAAGACACCTAAATTGTGGTGCTTCGGAAGAAGAGAGGTACACCCAGACTAGCCAACGTTTGAGAACACTTGTGCACCTTCCTTGGTTTGGCAGTTAGAAAGCTTGCACTCTGACAAAGGATGCCACTGGCAAGTTTATACAGTGAATGCCCTTTCTGGGTCTGCCACTTGCACAAATGCATTTAAAAATCTAACTCAGCCTAGTGACCATGTCCCCCATTCCCTGCATTCAAGGGAGAGCAGAGCACAGAGATAACGCAGGGTCAGCTTGCACATTTTCCTGGTTCATTGATTGCACATTTCTAGGAGCATGACTGACTCCTCTCCCCAGCTGCCAAGTTATTTGCAGGCATAATAAATGTTAAATTGGTTACTAGCTGAGTTTAAGTGAGCTTGTCTTCTTTTGGGTAGAATAATTAAGAAACCCCACCATGATACTGCTGGCAAAAATATTCTCACAGATGTTATGCACAGCACTGCAAAGAAAGCCGCACGGATAGTTGGAGCAAGCTGGAAAGAATACACTTTTCATTGCAGTGCTGGAAATTGTGTCGCTCTCTGCCTCGCACTCTCTTCGCATAACCCCTTGTTTGGGAGTCTAATGAGCTGCTTGTATAAACGACGCGATAATTTCCAGTAGGTCTAACACTCAACAGCCTCAAAATAGTCAATGAACATTAGCTAGTTAATAAGCAATTTGCCCCCTGAAGTCAAGGAAGCACGTGAGTTATGATAGCAAGGAGAACTGAGGAAGAGAGACTGAGAAAGAAGCAAAGCTGGCAGCAGCGGTGGAAACAGCAGCAGAGTCTGACCCAGCACAAACCATGTGCTTCACATACTATCAAGGTATTTATTTGGGGTAGAGTAACACACAACCTGGTAGTGAACAGGGATAAGGATACACAAGACGACTAAATAGATGATAAAACATATATTCAAACTGACAGTGGATTTTTTTTAAGAAGAGATCGGAAGTACCCCATTGAAGCATGCATAATGCTGTAAGTATGTGTATCTTCAAAAGAAAGACAAAACAGGCTCCACAGCTGCAGGAAAGAAACAGAACTGGGAGAATTAACTAGTTTCCCAAAATTAATATCTTAACATTAGGCATTATCTTTTCAATAGTCTTGAGCATTAACAAAAAAGCAGGAATGAATGCACTGGTGATTCTACATTTAGAAGTGCAACAGAAAAGCTGTAGGAGTGAGCCCAGAGGCCAGGAGAGCCACAGCAAGGCGTATTTCAGGAACCAGCGTATCTATAGGTCAGCTCTAATTACTAAAGACAGAGCAGAGCTGTGCAATAGCTGCTGGGACTCCCGTGTGGTCCAGGGATGCTCTTTCCCCGTGGCTCTCCCTGGACCTGTCAGCACTCTGTGCCCCCATCCTATTCTAGTACCCCTCCAGTTTGCTGTCATCTGTTGAGTCTCACCAAGAAAGTGAGGGTGAGCTATTGCCGAAGGCGATGCCTCTCCCCTCCACGCAGTTTAGCAGACATGAGCTGCGGACCCCAGGGCACCTATGGGGCACTCAGCCGTGACCAACCACAGCTTCCCAAGTTCTGGAGCAACGGGGTGCCTTGAGCTTGCCAGCCACCCTTAAACCTACATAAACTTTCCGGTAAAGCTAGGTGAGTTTAATAGGACACTATTTATTTGGCATCAAAGCCAGAGAGACCAACTAGCCCCACCCTGATGGCTACTTTCCCTCTGGGTGTCAGGCTGAGTCCTGTACCCTGGGCAGCAGCAGCACCTCTTGGCTAGCTTGTCCCAGCACAGGCTATACAGTTCCTCAAGATGGCAGGGGGAGAGCAATCCCTTACACAAGCCAGGGTGAAGCTTTGCTTCCTCTGCAGAAGAGCTGAGGCTTGGGGAAAGGTCTCCGTTAGTTTTCCCTTTTTTGGGTAATTTTTCTATAAGCATAGGGATTTGCCGAAACCTCCTGTTCCATGGGTCATCTTAACTCATATATCTAGCGTCATACAGCTTCACTCCAGGCAGAGACCTTTGTAAAGCCCCACGGGAATTCCAGGCACAGCACACACCATGGAGGCACTAGAGGACACCTCTGCCTCAGCAGCTCCAGTCATCATCCCATCCCCGGTCTCTTCTTCCTGCCCCCATGCAAACCCTCAAGTTGTGCCAGCACCACTGTGAAAGGCACACACAAGCAGTTTTACGTGACTTTTGCTCTTCAAAAAAAAAAAAAAAAGAAAAGTTTAACACACAAGCCCATTGGTGGTTTGGTTTGCAGTAGGTGCCATAAGCAGCTGTGTTGTCACAGCGGAGAGAGCGGCACAGCACGGCAGGAGCTGCACAAGCCCATGCTGCTGCGTGGCACCCGTGCTGTGGGCGGCTGGCTTGGACAGGGCAGGAGCAAACCTCTGAGCCAACACAGCATGAGGCATAACCATCGGCCTGGCGGGAAGCAGGGGACTGTTTTTTCTCCAGACGCAGCTCATACAGTCAGTGTTGATTGAAACTGCTGTAGAAAAACATGCAGCAGCCCCGCTGAGGAGCCGCTCTTGCCTTCCAAGACAACAGCTCGAAGGGTTTGTTTTATGGTGCAGGTCAGCACTTCAGCACCGTTTCACCCTCTAGATCTCTAGCCAAAAGTGGCCATGCTTACACATCTAGCAATGGCTGATCTTGTGGCTGCCTTCAAAACAACACATGTCTACTACCCATGCTATAAATCACTTCTCGTCAGTGCCCACAGCGGCCAGTTACACTGCGACTGACCTGATACCAACACTTGCCTCGCCTTCTCAGAGCACGGACCCTGGTAGGCGTTTGCAGCTTGCACACATTCTAGATGTTTCACATACATTAACTCTTCTGGCTGCAGCCCCACACCACCTTACTCCTGGCTTCTTGCCCTCCATTTACATTCCCTAGCCTGCCTATACAAAGGGGTGAACCCTCTGCAGCCCATTCTTCAAAAGTTCCCAATTCTCACAATACAGGAAAACCAGGGGGATATTTGAGTTACACTAGAGAAAGCAGCAGCATAATATGGATTACTATGGGGCAGATGTGGGAAACAGAGGCTCCCAAAGCTTGGCATGGTGGGATCAGTCTTGAGGCAATTCTCTAAATGGCCTTTTTACCTGGCTGGATTAATATACCTGAAGCTGGTGGACACTAGGGCTTTCCTGTTCCAAGTTGGGAATAGAATAATTCAAACACCTAATAATGCACTTATAAAGCTCTTAAGTTTGAGTGGCTTTTTGTGAAATAAAACCTTCTGCAGCACAACAAACAGATTGATACTGGTATGTGTTCACCGTAACATTGCAATCCAGAGTTCAAATCTAGTAGCGCTTAGGTAGCATTCCAAGGTAGGTGGAAGATAAGAGTTTTGGAAGGTCCTGGAAAAAGCTGCTTTCTGGATTGCCTTTTAACACACAGGTTTCCTTCATCTGGGTCCTAACGGAACAAGGCTTGAAGCAGCTAAGGAGATTCTCAGTACCAGAGAAGCAGAAGTTATATTTGCATTAATTTTCAAGAAGAGTTTCTAGAAGGTCTTCAAGGCTTAAGCACTGACAAGGTTTATAAACCATCTGTAGAAGACTCCTTGGATTGCACCCCATCAACGCAAAAACTCAGAGGACGATTCCAACACCATCTTCAGACCAAGGTGTGTGCAGTGACACTCTGAAGTTACTGCACATCCCTACCTCCATATCCAAATATTAAATAAGATAAGTCATCAGCTTTACTGTCATTATAAAGCAGTCCAGTTTAAGTTTCTCAGGTGCACCTGCTTACCCCAAATATTTAACTGTGCCCATGATGAGGTCTGAAGTAGTCAGATGAGGCAGACTTCTACACGTACTGAATATTCCAGCCATACACATGGAAGCACAAGCTTTAAAGACCATAGAAGAGGTTTCCTTAGATAACTGCACTGCCAAAGAAAGTCTTCTCTTTGGTGCACCAAATACTTTGTAGAAGGAAATAAGGTGGATATGAGCCTTTGCACACTTATTTATTCACAGAAGTAGTAGGTTGACTTTTTTCTTTTGAAGGACATAGCTAGGGAAACCTAACTAGCAACCACACCTTTAGCAGCTTTTCAGCCATGTGCACAGGTATGTACATACAGCCACAAATTTAGACTAAAAATGCCAGCCAGCATGAAAAAGTGAGCTGTAGAAAGCAAGCATTAACACCACAAGGTCAAGAGCCTTGTGATAGCTAGAACTCCTGTGACTGGACACATTTGTGGGGCACTTTAAGTGAGATGGTCTTCTTAGGAAGAAGTTCGGGAAGAACGTTGGGTAACACCCCTCCTTCAGCAATGGTCACATAAGAGAAGAGCTTGTTCAGCTCATCATCGTTTCTTACAGACAGCTAGATGTGCCTGGGCAGGATCCTGGTTTTCTTGTTTTCGTGCGCAGCGTTCCCCGCCAGCTCCAGGATCTCCGCACTCAGGTACTCCAGCACCGCAGCCAGGTAGATGGCAGCACCAGGACTGATCCTGTCAGCGTAGTTCCCCATTTTAAGGAGCCTGTAGACACGACCCACAGGGAACTGCAGACCAGCCTTGGCCGATTTGGTTTTCTTCAGCACAAGGAATTTCGTGGTATTCTTCTCACGTTCAGACATTCCAACATCAATCTAGTATAAAAAGAGAAAGAATAAGAAGACCCCCAAAACAAACACACACAGAAACTGAGTATTTAAATCCTTTCTTTCTCCTCATTCCTCTGCCTTTCTAATTCACTCACAAGTCAGTTTTCCCCCATCAGAAAGTTTGCTAGCTGTTCACACTTTTGTCTGAAGGAGCAGATGGGTCGGGTTGCTGCTGCTGTAGAAGAGACTGACAAGTTTCCAGTCAAGAGGCACCTACGAGCTCAGTCAGAGCAGCAGGTCAGCCTGCTAGATTTCCAAAACTTGTCAAAAGAGTAACGGTAGAACTTAGGAGCAAGGTCTTCTGACCCAGTATCAAAGGACTACTGCTGCTAAGGAGAAAGGTTAAGCAAACTAGGCTTCAGGATAATTACAAGCATTCAGAAACCCTGCAGGGAAGCTTCATTGAACTTACCCCGATAAGAATCTAAGGAGTTTCTGCAGTGACCTTGGGAGATCCAGAGCTAGAAATTCATATCTGTATTTGAAGCAAAAGCAACAGACAAGAGCTTCATCTACTGGAAACCACTTCAAATGGATCTTGTCTTCCACAGGCAAGGGGACCTACTGCTGCAAGATAACAAGCCACAGTCAGGAACAAGACTTAAGGGAAGAAGAGAAGCTTTGTTTTACACCAGACACTGAAATTGCCTTTCTCAGTGCACTGTGCATCAGGCTACTACAAATGCATAAGAACCATCTTTTTGCATGGTATTGCATCCATTCAGACAAGCCCCATCACTTACTACTGTAAAGTGTAAAGCCTCTGATACTGAATAGCATCAATTACTCTTCAATGCATAACACAAGGCAACTGGAGAACAAACACAGGAAACTTCTGCTCTTATATGCAGAATTATTTTCAAGTTTTAATCATTATCTACTTTTAAGTAACTAGAAGCCCTACCCAGATGTGGGGAGGTGCTAAATCACGTATCAAATTGAAGTGCTTAAAAATACAGTTAAAAGTTCTTGTAGGAGATTTTTGTGGGCATTAACAAGATAAGCTTGTAAAAACAGCCTACACAATTAAATAAATCAAAAAAATTAAAAGCCTCCTTAAGCAGCCTTATAACAAACGCAGAACTTACAAAACCACTGTTTCATTCAGGAGTTTATCTAACACAAAGAAAGCATGCTGTAATTTCTTAAGAACAAGCCCTTACCTGAAGAAGTTATTAACTTAGCCTCTTTTCCAACAATATCACTACCCAAACCACAACTTCTAGCACGAGCTGCTCCCTTTTAAACTCCACAGTGGCAGCCATCTCATTACCAGCTCCTGCATAATTTAATGCCACCTGGGTGAGCAATGATTCAGCCACTCAAAAAAATAAACAAGAGCAATTCAGTGCAGTCCCCGAGACCATGAGAATTCATTACTGCTCCTTGTAGAGCTGCTTAGTGCTTTGTTAGCTGATCTCCTCTGAAAACAAGCCTAGAATTTACTGTCTCAGAGAACTGCAGTGTCTCTCATTTGCAGTTCATCCACCACAGCTGGAAGGGGGCACACCCCACCTTGCTGCAGTCATCAAGACTTAAACCCAGCAACCTGTACTACTGTCCTTGCTGCTACCAGCAGTGGCCAAGCTGCTTTGTGACCATGCTGCAGAGCCTGGAGAAGCTCAGGACCTCTGACAGTGGCTTCTCTTTCTTCTAGGACTTGTCCCCATCTATCACACTAGTCTAGTTTTTTCCAAAGCTGTGTTGCAAGGCATAATATGTCCTTTCTGGGGTCGAGGGTGTGGTGACAGCTGAATATTTTTTTTTTTCCTTCGATAAACGAGTGCTGAGAAGTCGAGCCCTTGCCCAACAGAAACTTCTGCTGAGCAGCTGGGTTGGGAGATATCTACCCTCTGTTACTGTGAAGCAAGAGGGATGAGTTTTTCAGATCACTATGCTATCTGGATAATTTACAAATGGGCTGAACTATTGGCTAGAAGAAAGCAAACAAGATTGTTCTTGAGCAAAGAAATACTTAAAAATTTGACATTTGAATTGGACCAGTACTTCAAGATAAACTCTTGTCTTTGGGTGTAAGCAGAGGTAGGGCAAAACAGCTCACTTGGTGTCTTCTATCATACACAAAATGGCAGGTGAAGGCATTTCTAGACACTCCTTGAGCTCTGGCCATGCCTTGTGGTGTCTGTTTGGTGTGGTGCAGAGCAGGCTCACAGGAGCAGCTTGCATGCAGGAGCAGCACCATGACCGACACACAGTTCTCCAGATTAGCAAAGGGTGCTTAAGTGGCATGTTTAAAACTGCACAAAATTAGTACCTTGCTTGAGTCTTCTACCATTACTGCAAATCCTTAGGTTTTCACTTGGTCCAAAAAAATAATCATTCCCACGCCTGCTTTCCCTTGCCATAATTAGATGGAGGAATTAATTTGCTTCATGTGTTTCTCACGTACCTCCTTTAAAGCTCCCCCCACATTTACAGGTGTAAACACTCAGCAAACGGCTAGTTACATATAGCACATCTTTACTATAAGCACAAAGCTTAAGATCTACTCACAAACATTTTAACTTCTCATTGCTACAGCATCCTCTGCTTTTTCTCACTTCACTGGCTTAACTGCAAGCCAGCCAAGATCTTATCAAATTGCTCTTGAAAACCAGACAGCATACAGTGATCGGGACAGCTGGCCACCACTCTGGAATCACAGTGTCCACTCAGTCAGGTATCCTCTCTTCCCGTTTCTGTGTAGGCACAGCTTAGAGAGAGTCATTAACTCAGCTACATACAGCTCTGACACCTGCCAGCATCATAAAACCTGGCCCTTTGGCTCTGACACCCTTGCGCCCCGAGGGGACAAAAGAGCTAGGTCACACTCAGCAGGACAGGCAGATCTTCAAATGAAAAGTTCATGGTCCAGCTATAGTTTAGGAAGCTGGTCCTAACCAGCTTTTCTCTGGGTGAGATGCTATGAAGCCTGGGAGGTAGTGCCACCATGGCAGACTGATCCTAATACAGCTGCAGCAGGTCCCTGGTGTCCAGTTCAAGGGCAAACCCCAGCACCCACTACGAACAGAGAAACCCTGGGCACTTTCCTGGGGGAAGGCTTTCAAAGGCTTGGTCAGCCAAGGCCTGGGGGCTTGTTCAGATAAGGAGACTTTTAGTCTTCTGCACCGATAGACAGAAGCAAGAGTCGCTTCTACCAACAGCACAAGATTTTAAACTGACTATAACTACCTATGGTCATTGTGACAAGATAAAGGGGTTAGATGTTTAATGTCATGTTGGAGCAGTCTGAAGAGAGGTTCACTACAAGCAATAAGACTTTAAAGCACAGAGTTACTAGCTTCTGAAGCAGAGTTAAACAACTGTGCACTACGAATCTGTGACAGAGGAAACAGCCACATGAACACAACTGGCAGAGTGCATCTTGACTCTGCCTGCTCCACAACAGTTACCTATGACATGTTTTCAAAAGTACACATGTACTCAACTTTTGAAAAAAAATAGTTATTTGGGTGGTAGGCTAAGCTTTTTTTTTTTTGGACATTTTCTGTGTTCCTCCATCCCTGGAAGAGGAACCAAGAAAAGAAAGAACAGGGTTGCATTCTTGGAACTTTATTACAAGCTTTAAAAATGCATTAAAATTAGCAGGAAAATACTTGACAAAGAAGCAAAACCATGCAAGTTAGTGCTACTGAGTCCCACCATCATCCATAAGTGCACAGACCAAAGCAGGAGAAGCAAATCTCACTGGCTGTCACCTTGTTGCTGATAAGGAACAGCATCTCTGACAGTCTTCTTGGGAAGGAGCTGGGACAGGATGTTTGGTATAACCCCTCCTTGAGCAATAGTAATACAGGAGAAGAGCTTGTTCAGCTCATCATCGTTTCTCACAGACAGCTGGATGTGCCTGGGCAGGATCGTGGTTTTCTTGTTTTCGTGCGCAGCGTTCCCCGCCAGCTCCAGGATCTCCGCACTCAGGTACTCCAGCACCGCAGCCAGGTAGATGGCAGCACCAGGACTGATCCTGTCAGCGTAGTTCCCCATTTTAAGGAGCCTGTAGACACGACCCACAGGGAACTGCAGACCAGCCTTGGCCAATTTGGTTTTCTTCAGTGCAGGTCCAGGTTTGCCAGCCACTGCGTGTTTCTTTCCATGTCCAGACATTCTGACGGCAAGGAGACACCAAGGGTTGGAGATCTTCAAGTTACCTGGGTGCTTGTTAGCTACAGCTAACGGATAGCAAGTGGAGATAACAGCAAGGTGAGTTACACTTTCTGCTTTTCCACAAAAAGAAGAAAGCTTATTCTTTTCTTGAGGAAAGAGAGCACCGCTCCCCATAGTTCATTAATAGCAGAGCTAAGATTTTAGCTAGTACTACCCTTTTACAGCCTACCTTTTAGGAGAGAGGCCTTGTAAAACCAGAGTGGTCCAACAACGTGTCAAGAAAGGCTCTTATTGAAGTAGATAAGAAGATCTCAAATGAAAAGAGGCTTTTCCTTGCTGCTTGGAATGTATTTGGGATTGAGGCACAGTCGGTCTTCTTCAGTAAGATTTTCTTAAACACCGTAACTGTCACCTCAAAGCTCACTTGAGTCCAAGCCTGCCTCTTCTTCCAAGAGGAATCAGTATTCTAACTTCTTCCATTATCAGGTTAGATATTTCTTTCATTTTAAATCTAACAATTGAAAAAATTCCTGCAGCCCACAGCATCTTATACCCAAAATACTCCAAGAGGTTTTCATACAGAGTTCTAAATTAATTCCCCACAGGATATTCTCTGGTTCCTATGAGAGTACTGGAGGTGCTCTGCACCAAGAAAAGGAAGAATTGGCTTAGACAGCACAATGCAGACTGAAGAATAGAAGTTGCCATCTATTTACTCAAGATTAAGGAAATTCAGTCTATTTGGAGTACTTTTACAATTAGAGTGACAAAAACACTAGTTTAAATAACATTTCTAATCTATGAGTAGGTAGCACAGTTACCTTCCAGCACAGCTGCTTGCAATACACAAGAACATCCATCACTAGATTAACATGCAGAGCTTTTGTGTACTTTTTACAGAGAGATTTAAGTATTTAAGAAAAATCAGAATAAGATTTAGGAGGGAGGAACAAAAAAATCCCAGCCCACAAAAAAATCCAAGCAAACCAAGCCATAACTCCTTATCCCTATTACCAGACAGTAATTTTCACATTCTGCTTGCTCACATTGCAGACATACTGTGCTACAAATACAGTTAACCTACAAAGTAACATGAAGTCCACAATAACTCCAAATCTTTCACTATGTATTATAAATGAAAAGCATACCCCCTTACCTTCAAAAATTCTTATTTTGGCCCAGTCTGTGCTTTGCTGTAGCTTACCCTCAAAGACAAACAAGCCACATCCTTCCCCCTACCCCTGGGACAGAACCTTTTTATTAGCGACTTTTTCTCCTCATCAGTGGGCCACCTGGACAGTTAATGAGTTATTCTCACACGTGGTTCATCTTCCTTCTAACCCCTGATTTGGGGGAAAAGGAAGCAATACGTTATAGATGCCCAGATGCAAACTCTCCAGGGGCTAGAAGCCAGGCTGTCTCCAAGAGCTGAGCCACAGCTATATTTCAGTCCCACTGTGACACTGCCAGCTCTCACCCACTCAGGCTGGATTATTTCTGTCTGTACTCCGTGTGTAAAAACAGCCCTCTCTTTCCTGCTGAAGCTTGATTAAAAGAAGTATGTAGGGGAAATGTGCTTGATAAATACGATGTATTTTTAGTTGGGTGGGAAGGGGGAAACTGTGTATTGCTTTATGTGTGTCCTGAGCAGAGTTATGCTTCAATCACACTGTGTCTGAGCCCCACCAAGTGATGTGATGGGGCTACTTCTAAGATTTGGGCTTCTGCCACCTCTTCTGGTAACTCTCTGCCCCAGCTGGGGCTCAGATTTTACTGTGGGAACAGAGGGGTTCTGGTGCCAAGGGTCCTTGGCTGGTTCCTCTCACTTCACCTGGGCAAAAATCTCACCTAATGCAAACCAGTATTTTTGAGCACCTTTTAAAAAAAATGAGTGCACACTCTCTGCTCGCGCTCTTTCTGTGTTTTCTGGTGTTCAAAATAGGTTCCAACCAGCAACACACAAGACCCCTGGGTGCGAATGGTGTTTCAGACACAGAAGATGACCGTTAAACCTCCTGAAAGCCCAGGCTCTGGCAAACCATTCGTAGAGCAAAAATGGCCCTGACAGTTGTGCTTCGGTTCTGCCTGCTGGCTACTAACTGCAGGCCAGAGCCAAAAGACTTTGGAGCACCTGCAGAAGACTCCAAAATTGTGTTGGCAAAAACTTTATCTCACATGCTGTCCTTCTGGAAGGCTCCGTAGCCCTTTACTTTCTGATTTAATGTTCTCACATCATTTATACTTGTGGCTCCATCTATCACTCAGCCAGCCACTTTTCCCACAAGGATGAGCGTTTAGTCCAAGCTGGGTGAGGCTGAGTCTTTCTCCACCTCAGGGCCCTGGGAGACGGGTATGGGGCACCTTCTGCGCATCCAAAAACTCACCACAAGGACTGATGTCCTCTCGAAGCGCAGCTATCCATTTCTTTTATTTCAGAGGCAGAAAAGGCAGCTGTGCCTTCCCGTTAGTAAACCAGACCTAGCACGGGATAAGCGCCCCAGCAAACGTCAGGCCACACGGGTGTTAACGGGATGTCCACGATGTTACAGCGTGTTCTAACAGGGCTTCTGAATTTCCATTTCAGGCCCTTGGCAGAGTGAAGATGCAGTCGTTTCTCCGCATGCCCAGAACAAACACACTCTTTAAGGCCCGCTGGCAGGTTGCGTGGGGGTGTTTTGGTGGGACTCAGAGCTGGGCTCCCCCTTTCTGGGCGAGCGTGCCGACCATCGGGCTAGAGCATAAAAGGAGGGGGAGGTGGGAGCGAGCCTCTTCCCCCTTCTCCTCTGCTGAGGGTCTTTGCGAAGAAAGCACAAGCTCTGCTCAATTCTTTGAAAGGGCAGAGCGGGCCATTTTTAGGGAATGGGGTGTTGATCCCAAATGGATTGGGGTCACCACCCTTCACCCACTCTTTAGTGTTTCCTGAGTGATGCTTTAATACAGACTCAAAAATAAGACAAAAGTAACTATCTAGGCACAAATTTCTTGTAATGCTAATTGGCTATGACCCAATCCTAACAATATTTGAAGCATTGGTAATTATGTCTGATAAGAAGAGATAATATAGGTCAGATTATTTTATTTTGTTTTGTTTTTTAACAGAACAGGGAAAGAAAAATTAGGAGAAAAGACAGTGGAGAAATAAAGCAGGGTATGAAATGCAAACAAACAAAAAGAGGCTCAGTGAAGTGGAAAGGGAAGAGTTACAGAGCAAAAATATGGCAGAGAGTCCCAAAACTCGCCAACGCATCTGGATGCTCCCAGTGAAGTGTTCCCTATGGCTGACAATTTATTTGGGGTGTTTCTGTGACGCTGCCCAGTTTGGTTTATGTGTTCAGGTTTATGGTAGCTGCAGGACACTGGCTGATGAGCTTGAGGAGCTGAGGCCATGCCCAGCTCAGCACGCTGCTTGTTTGGCATCCCACGGTCATGCTGCTTCCCCTGCGTGCCCTACAGAGCCACACCATCCAACAAGGACAAGCCACCTGGGTCTGGGCAGGAGGAGAGGGGCTCACAGCTCTGCCACCACACTGCAAGGGTGCCAGTAAACCCATTTCAGCAGGGCTGACCCACAGAAAACGCGCTTTCTCCTCCTGCCTGACTGCTTCACAGGTGAGAAGGGAGTGCTGGGAGGTGCCAGGAAGCAGCTGACTGTTTCTTTTTAACTTCTGGAACAAGAGTTTCAGAATATATTACATGTTTTTCCACCTGGCGTCAAATCCCTTGTTTGGCTCGCCACTGTGCAACTCTTTTCCAGGGCGTGTTTCGCCGGCTGCTTTTGCAGGACGTGATTTTGTAGCCCTGGCTGTGCTGCTGAAACGACGACAGAAGGGGGAAGGCAAAGGCAGAGTGGTGCTGTGAACTTGGCTGAGCTCCAATGGCCACGGTACGGCATGGGGATGAGGAAAGGCTTCCTCGGTTCTGCTGGCTGCGAGGCTGCGCCACCTGGAAGCCCGGCAGGAACTCCCTCTGCCCTCCACGGCTTAACTCCTGCATTGCTTCCAAGCTGATGCTAGTTTGAGGGGTACGAGGAGAGGGTAGGGGCACCTCTCCAAGCAGAATGGTACTCGGGTCAAAGCCCTGCGGAAGACGGGCTTCGGGCAGGGCCGCAGCTCACATATAGCCCTGCTGAGGCCACGCAGATTCATGACTTATGTGAGCCACCTGTGTACCATTGTCCCACAGTGGGGTCATTCACTTTGGTGTGTGGGACGCCAATGTACACACAGAGCAGAGGTATTTATTTAAATCATTTCTGCGCAGAGATGGGTGCCAGGTGGTAATCCACAAGGCTAGCACACCGGCCTACAAACTCTTTGGAATGTTTATACGGTTCAAAATACAGAAATACACACACTTTGTTATAATTATTGGTTTGTACCTTATCTTAACAATTTCTAAGAGTTAGTACAATGTTTACAAATAGTTAAAGGGAGGGTGCCAGGAGGAGGGGCCCAGTCTTTTTTCAGTGATAGGACAAGAGGTGACGGGCACAAACTTGAACATAGGAAGTTCCATCTGAACATGAGGAGGAACTTCTTTCCTCTGAGGGTGGCAGAGCACTGGCACAGGCTGCCCAGAGAGGTGGTGGAGTCTCCGACTCTGGAGACATTCCAAACCCACCTGGACGCCATCCTGTGCAACCTGCTGTAGGTGGACCTGCTCTGGCAGGGGGCATGGACTAGATGATCTCCAGAGGTCCCTTCCTACCCCTACCATTCGGTGATTCTACAGTCTCTTGCTTTTATTTAAAGCTACAATGTCATTTAATTGACTTGCGCATGCTCTCGTACAGTGTGTCGGGGGGGGCAGTTCTGTTCAGTCTCAATAATTGAGTAGGAGGTCGTGATCTCCCACTGCCGCCTTTACCTTTCCCCCAGTTACTGCAAACCTTTGCTGGCTTTGGGCCTCTTCCAGCAGCCGTCTGGTTTCCAGCCAGTTTCAGTGCCGAGATATTCCCTTGTTACCAACCTTCCCTTCTCCTCCTTGGAGGGTACTTTCAGGAGCAAGGCACCTGCTGTTTACACCAGGCGTCCTGTCTCACAAGGCCTCGCAACCTTTTCACAGCTTTTTGCTCCTGCTTAGCAACAAATTCTACCTTCCAACATACACTCGGCCTTTTTAAAGTACGTGAATTCGGACACCCCATCCCCCGAAGCACCCGCCGGGAGGGAGGCAGGAGGGAAGCAGGGTGCTGCCTGCGGGCCCGGGGACAACGGGGCGCTCACGGGGGCTGCTGGGGCGACCCCCCCCCC